>BQNB010005308.1:0-24899 GCA_026074375.1 Tanacetum coccineum | reverse complement strand
CTTTAACCAAAATCACACAAACACATCTAAGGGCATACTAAGGTCTACAAGAAACCTTACGTACCCAGCTTCAACTAAAACTCCCCATGATCCCTTGCTCAACGAACAAGTGTGGATACTCAGTTTACCTGAAGTCTTAAAGACCTCGCTTCGAGCCCAAATAGACCTTAACCACCACCATTCTACTACATTTTAACCTCTTAATGTAACAACCCCAAAAATCACAACGCAGCGGAATGCCACTTGGGGTGCTACTTCAAAGTCCATACGCACAAGTCACAGAAAACGACCTCAAAAGAGATGTTTTATAAAATGTCACATTCAATTTAGTAAAAATGTCAGAGTTACACAGGTCTCACTGTAATGTATTAGAAAACATTGTCAGAATATTTATTTAATGGTGACTCGAATGCTCCCAATGCTTCACTAGCAAATAATAACCTGAGAAAATACATGCAAAAACGTCAACAATAATGTTGGTGAATTCATAGGTTTAACTAAAAGCAGTGTTGAAATAATTTAAGTAATATTTCAGTAGAAAAAGAAGCGTTACGATATTCCAAAGTGTTATTTCTGAAATCCAAGTAGTGATTCAATAAATCAAAAAGTATTTAGAAGTGGACCACAAGACTTAAGTAATGGTGTTAAGTTATGGATTGTTAACTAAGTACGTATTACGAAGTCCAAAAAACATGTAAGGTAGACATGAGAAACAAATTCACCAACGTATAATTATATATTATTGCAATAAGCTCATGACCCCGACCCTGCCTAACTGTCTGTCTGCACCAAATAGGTTAGGAGTGTCTGCCAAACAGCCTAAAGTTCTCTAAAGGTTAAATGCTCCCCTATGATCAACTTGTTCGCATAAAATCCAGTGGGGATTGTTAGTCCGATAGATCTATCCCACAACACTAGCTCTACTATTCAGCAATTGACGGTTTATGTTATTTTGGACTTTGATGGAATGTGGGTAATGTCGCTCGCGCAGTATTTTATTACTATAACAATATTTATTAAATTATAAATACTTTAAAAAGAGAAATTAAGAAAATTACCAAGTTACCCTTGATAAAATTCACTCTCAAAAATATATATAGGTATAATATTTTCACCAAATTACGTATATGAAACCGGGTAAGTATGATCACCCGAGGTCGTTTCCCTCATAGACTATAGTAAGAAAATTGAAACCTCGTTTAAGCGGGATTCTGATTGAATGTAGCAAAGATATGATTTGATTATTTAACAGTAGACAAGTAAAATAGGACAATTAAAAAACAAATTAAATAATTTGGAAATAAAACCCGACAATAAACAAATTAAACTTAATTTTATCCCTAAAAAATTTAAAATAATATTTCTTGAAACCTAAATTAGGATAAATAGAAAATTTCTAGGAAGAAATGAAATTTTTTTTTTTAGCTTTTTTAGAATAATAAGTATGATTTTTCTAAAATATAAATCTAATTAAAACTTATAAAAATCTAATAAATCTCTTAAAAAATGATAAAGTCTAATATTTCTATCAAATATTTCACTAATTTAAAGTAAATGATGCAGAATTTTTCTAAAATAAAGCCCTAATTTTTTTTATCTTTTTATAAATGTTTAATTATACTAATTAAATACCGAATACCTAATTATAATTAAATATATAATGCTAATTATAACACTATAATTAGGGGACTAACTGTGTAAAGAGTCTTATGAACTGACGGGACTAAGCATTTAATGGGCATGTATTTACTATGAAACGACTAAAGGAAAAACAAATTACAAGCGATCTCGCGGTCTGAGGTCCAACCGACTACAGCTAAAGTCTAATTATATGCATAATATTTTAAAAGGTGCTTTCTTTGTAAACTTAAAAGAGCAAAGTTGTAAAGTAAGTTAGTGGGAACAAAATTAATAAAAGCTACTAGGGCTGAAAATAACAAATAACCTCAATAAGAGCTTATTTCTAAACTGACCTCAGAAAGGAGGACTTAACCCTTGGTTTAAGAAAATAAGCTATAAAAAACTCAAAATTATCTCAAAATGAAAAGGGATAAAAGAAGTTCTATAAAAAGCTTATTAATATACTTAACTCCATTAAATGAAAAGAAATAAGGTTTACACTACTTTTAAGCTACTGATAAATTGATCATGAATAGCAAATCAGGTAATTATAGCTAACAATGCACAAAATTGATAATTATGCTATTATATGCTTGAATAAGCAAATTAGACTATGTGCTTCTGAACAAAAATGTAATTATGCTACTTATATAACTAACTCATTTAAGCAATAACAAAACTACTACATTAAGCTGAATTCCAGATTTTGAAAAACTTAATTATTTAATAATAATGTTTTTGGTTTTTAGTATTTTTGTGATTTTGCAGCTTAATTTTAAGCTATGAATATTAAGCTGGTAATTAGATTTAAGACTTATTCTATATTAAGCTATAACTAGGAACCTTAACCTACCTTGATCTAAGATTTCTCCAATTCCAATTCTTCTTAACTAAAAATTAAGCCAATGGTTAGCAGTTAGTAACTATTACAGCAACTATTACAGCAGTACTAACTAGTTAGTTAGTACTGGTGCACTTTGGTGAATTTTGGCAGCAAATTAAGTTAAACTAATAAGCAATAAATCTAAATCTATATTAAGCTATTACCCAACTATAAAATACTAAAAGATAAGCTACTAAATCTTAACTTTGATGGCTTAAATTGGGACTTGAAAATCAGCAGTACTAACTTATGTAAGTACTGCTGGTACAATTGGCAGCTAAATTGAACTAGGAAAGTAAGCTGGAAAATGCTAACTAAGATTAAATCTATAATAAGCTATAACTAGACTTAATTCTACTAGAATCTAAGCACTTAAATCTTACTTAAACTTTAACTAAAAGCTATTCTAAAAGTGGCAGTACAAACTATAACAGCAGTACTAACCTCTTGGTTAGTACTGGTGCACTTTGCACAAGTGCAACACTATAGTGCAGGTTTCTTAAGGGAAACCCTGCACTTAAATACACTCTAATAGAGTGTATAAACTAAATGCAAGCAAAATCCAAGCCTAAAGGGCTTTGGATCAAATTGACACAATAAAAACCTAAGCAACAAGCTCCCCTGGTGCTGAACACTTATAATAAGCCATTTCTTTTGAAATTTTGAATTCTAACTTATAAAAACTAAATGAAAACTAATTTTAAATGAAAACTTAGCTGACTCAAGCAAATAGCACAAGTGAAATTGACTTTTAGAGGTCAAAGTGCACTAAACCAAACACCCCTTTAAGACTATGACAGGTTTGAGAAAAGTTCTTTAAGAGAAATCTAATGAACAAGTACTGAATACCAGATAAAAACTAGCTTAAAACAAACTTAATTAACAAAACTTAACAACTAAATAAGCATTAATCTAAGATCTATACTATTTTACTATATTTTTGGTTTTTTAGAGGTTTTTAAGACAAATATATGAAAGACTAAGATCTAAACTAAGAGAACTAAAAACAGACAAACAACTATTATTATTAAGCTACATTATACTAAAATAAGCACTAATAAGCAAATTTAATAAGCAAATAAGCAGATCTAAGTTTAGAAAGCTATAAAACTAATATTTAAAGCAAGACATTAAAAGAAAACTTACAATTCACCTCTAGCTAAACAAGAGGTACCAATTAAGGCAGCTACAAGCTCCCTAGCTTATTAATAAGCTAGGGTAAAAGTCCTTGGGATCTCTTCCAAGTTAAGATCCCCTTCCAAAAGCTCTAATCCAATAAGATCCATGATAGATTAAACTGATTTAAGGTTTAGGTAAGATTAATACTGAATTCAAATAGCTCTATTTCAGCTTATAGACTGAAAGAGCTTTAAATGAGCTTATTAGCTTATTTAGGCGACTTAGCTTATTAAGAGAGCTTATGAAAAAGAAACTTGGAGAGATTTAGAAAAACTGAATTTCATTAATAAAAACTTGCTTACAGTACTTTTAAAGGAAAATTACAAGATTAAAACATCATTAAGCTAAGAATTAAAATTTAAGCTACACTAAATTAAAAACTACCACTAGATCTCCATTGTGTGTGTGTGAGAAGTGAGGCCTATTTATAGGTGTTTGGTGAAGCTTCCAGACCCTCTTGCCTTGCTTTCCAACCCTTCAATCCGTACCCTTGATTCTTCTAATCATTGCCAAATGATTTATAGCCGTTTGATCAAATTGTGTGCACTCTTGGATTGCCAAGCTGTCATTCTCTTTTGGATGCATTTGTGCTTCTTTTGTGAGTGTTTTAGCACAAAAACCCACATTCCATTGTGCTTCTTCCATTGATCCGTGTCTTAGGATTTTGAGAGAACTAATGAGATGCTTTGATTTGACCTTAATAACCCTGCCATTGTGTTTAGGAGCTCATGAATTGACTAACAAACCCTTTAATTCTTATTTGCCCTTTGTTTTACCTTAGATGGTGAAACGGGGAAGAAAGGTGAATAGTAACACCTTTCGCGCCCTTTTTTGACAGTTAAAAACTGTTGGACTTTGGCATTTTACACAAATGGTCCTTGTGTTCTTTTTCTCTCTTTTTAGTTATAAAACAGTTTGGGAATTTGCAATTTTGGCCCTTGTGTTTTATAATAAGAGGAAATGGGCTTTGTTGACTTTTATTGACCAATGTTTGACTGGGTTTGACTGAGGCTTGACTTTTCCTGGCTTCGGCTTTGAATCTTTGGCTTCTTTTTGTATTCTTCTGATTCTCGTGTCCGTGCTTGCTTGTTTTGACTGTTTTCTTGTGATTTTTGATTTATCCGTACCTGCACACACAAAACACAAATACAAGCATATTTTTGCCATTTTTGATCTGTTTTGGGTTTATTTGGGTTATTTTAGGTACAAATGGATATGTGTATTCTACACTTATCAATTATTTATGCTTATTATGTCTTAGTATTGCTTAACATGCTTAGCTTGTAGTTTAAAACTAATTTGTTCAAGTATTTCTCATAATCTATCTTTTATAGCTTTAAAACTGCTTAATCTAGTTTGCATATTTTAAGTGCTTATTTATGTGCTCTAATTGCTTTATTGCGCTTATTTAACCTTAGTCTTAATCTGTTTTTAGTTTTTATAAGTTTTCTAAGTCTGATTTAGTGTAAAAATGAGTTTTACAAATTTAAAGGGGTGTTTGAAACAAGCAGTACTAACTTAAGTTAGTACTGTTTGATAACTTATGGCTTTTAAGCTAATTTTGTTTAGCTTAAACTAAGTCTTAATAACAGCTTTCAAAAGATTTTAAGGATTAAAACTCTTTTTCAAAGTTTTAGAAGTCATGGTTGGAATCTGATCTTATTGGTCTTTTATATCAGCTTGTATTCTTATATTTGCTTAAGTTGCTTTTTAGTGCCTTTGAATACTTTGTTTTGATGTTAAAATGCAATAGAATATGGTTGTTATAAGTGTGCATTTGTCACTTGCAAATCTGTCAAAATCTGTCAAAGTTCATAGCACCAGTTTTAAAACTTAAAAAGTCACTTTTCAATCTTAGTTTTAGATTAGTTTAAGCTAGGTTTAAGTTTTGAATTTGTTTGCACAAGCTCATTGGGTGTTAAGCTCAATCTGTTTGAGTTTTTTACTATCTTAGTTTAGCTTTTAATAGCTTATTTTTAGGGCTGCAGAAGCCATTTTAGTCTTTTATACAAACTTGAAAAAAACAAAAAAAATAGGATTTAGGGTAATCCGCCATTTTTATAAGTCTTTATTTAGCTTATTAGTTATTTAAATTGCTTAAATTTTGCTTTTTTATAGCTTATAGTACTAACTTTATCTGTTTTGGAGTTTTAGAAGTTAGCTTATTAGTCCATTAGCTTAAAATTAATCTCAAAATAGCCTGTTCAGGCTGTTTTGTATCAAGTTTTTGGTCAAAAAGCTAAACTGATGTTCTGAGCTTGTTACTTGATAGGATTGCTTATTTTGGTCTTTGATTGGCTTATTAAGTTGTTTTCAAGGTTCAGTAGCTAAAGTAACCTTAGGGTGAGCTTTTAAGAGCTTATTTGCAAATCTGAGTTAGTATAAGAGTTTCCAAGTCTTAGAAGCCAAAACTGTCATTTTAGCTTGCTTTTTCTAGCTTATTTCTTTATCAATTTTGCTTAACTCCTGCTTATTTATATTGTTAGCTTATATTGCTTAATTTGTTTTCAGTTGTCAGCTTATTATTAATGCTTATTTGTTTGTTATCCTAGCTTAAAATCTATCAAAAAGTCCTTTAAACCTGTTTCATAGTAATCTGTTTAGTACTTTTTGAAGCTTATCAGCTTATTTTTGTTTACTTATAATAGCTTATTAAGTCTAGATTTAGGTCTATTATTAGCCTTTTAGTTTCCTATAAGCTTATTTAGTCCAAAAAGCCAAAAACAGTTTTAGCATAATGACAGTTACCTAAACTGTCATTTTAAGTTTGCTTATTTCTAGCTTATTCTTAGGTTTTATAAAAAGCTCTTTTCTTAAAGTTTGTTATTTTTACTTTTATTTTAGCTTTTTTAAAAGAAAAACAAAAAAAAATTATAAAAAAGAGAGGCCACAAGGGTCAAACCTGTGACCTCCCCTTTACACACCTAACACCTTAACACCACCACACACTGTCAACAACTTAACACCACCCAACACCTGAATAATAGCTTATTTCGATAAGCTGTTTGTACCCTTTTATTTTTCTTAAGTTCTAAACTGTTCAAAGACTTTTCATGAATTTTTTAGATTTTTCTAAATTATTTTAGTATTTTTAATTAATTTTTTAGATTAAATCAGTTTTTTAATTCATAATAAATAAAATAAAAGTCAAAAAAATATAATTCTTTTTTCTAAAATTTTCTTTTATCATTTAGGACCTGTAAAAATTAAATTTGCTTTTGTAGGGTTTAAATTTGATAATTTAGGTTTTAGAGTTGCGTTTTTAATTCCCGTTAACATTTTTAGGTTCAATCTTTAATTGCTTTAATTGCTTTAATTGTTTACTTGCGTTTATTTGTTTTTGCATATTATTTGTAGAAATAGAATCCCAAATCAAAAATTTGATCATTCAATCACTCGATCACGAACCTAACCTCGATTTTTAATTCGCGCCTTGTCAATATACGACTCAGGAAGGTTTTGAATTTTGCTCTGGATAAAAGTAATCTTCCTTTCTATAAAACCTATTCCACACTTTCATTATTTGATATTTTGATTTTAATTATATATATGTATATTAAGTTATATATATATATAAGTATAATTAAGTTGAAACCATTGGCAGTGAAGTTGGTCGTTTTATTACATTAAGTTAAAAGCGAAATTTGTTGTATAGTAAAGAAAGAAAGTTGTTGTGACACTGAGATGAGGATGATTAGTGCGGTCTTACGATCGCTTATTACATCCGGCCTAAATAACTTTGAAGCGTACGCATGTCTTTAATAAAAATTTCATAAGTAAAATCACATAACAAATTGAATCATGCACATATACTTAAGCGTATATACATACTAAAGCTTACATAGATATTTTATTGAAACATTATTAAACATCATTGTACATTATTTTTAAGAAATATGCAAATATACAAGTTTTATTGATTATATATGCAAGGGTTAAAGTCGTTTAATAGCAAAGAATTTTCTTAAATGTTCATTTATCAGACATTAAACTCAATAAACTAACATAATGATGTGAGATCCTTATTGAACACTATCATCTTAAAAAACAAATGAGTAAATTCTAGCCATCTATTTTTTCATCAAATAAAAAAACCCCATATTCTACCTTTTGTTTTGAAAACAACATATCTTGCAAACGGTAAATCGTCAAACTACGAAAAATACACCATCGCGATGAGTAAATTTTTATCTTTCCGTATATGGGCACTTTTGAAATTTCCGCTCATAAAAATCGCACGTGATTTATAAAATAACGTGTGAGTTTACATTGAAAAGCTAATTATTTTGAAAGCCACATTTGTGGATCTAGGTTATTGTTCATAACCCGCTGGACTCTATTGAGTAGCTCTACCGCCTCAGGTTCAAGAAAAATAAAGGTATCAAACGCGAATTTTAAAAAAAATCACGTCTAATTTTATAGGGCAAATAGTCTGAAAAAACATTAAAGTTGTCACCTTTTCCTTTTGTAAGCATTCATGTTTTAATTTTCCTAAAGAATTCAAATCTTTTGCTAATCTTCTTATTGTAGCACTACTTAACAAAAAAATTAACGTGGCAAGATTTTAATAAAATTTTACCGTTATACACCTTTTCCCATATCATATGTAGCCCATATACTTTATTTTTTTTATAAAAATCGACCCCTTTAACCTTTATTTATTTACACTCCTTTAACACACTTCTTTTTCCCCCAAATTCCCCTCAATGGTCGAAAATCAAATAAACCCTAAATCATGCCATCTTGGACTTCATCCGAATCCCGAGTAATTAGTGGTAAGGTTAAAAACTTTTGTAAATGTAATCATCGATTAACAGTACAAACGGCAACAACAATGAAGAATACTGGTAAGCGATTTGTAACATGTTCTGCTTGCAATGTTTATGATTTTTTGGATGATGATCTTCCAAGTGGATACTACAAAGAGTTGTTGTATGGGATGTTTCAAAAGCAAAAACAATTGAAGAAGCATCTGGATTATGAACAAGTGATTGATGTTCTTGCTATGGACAAGTCAGTGTTGGAAGAAGAGTTGAGAGCTGCAAAGTCAAAGTTGAAATTGTATGATAGGTAGTTTTTCATCACGTTAGGATCTTTCTCAGTGGTTTGTGTTAGATTTGGTATGCTAATGGCCAAGTAATGTAATGGTTTAGGTGTTATGTTTGTAATGTTAGGATCTTTGTTAACATATTATGTTAGGATCTATCTTAATGTATGATATTATGAATGTTTGTAATGTTAACTGTTTTGTTGTTAATGGTTAAGTGCCAAACTCTCTGAAACTCCTAAGTGTTATGCAAATGCAGAATGGTATGCAAACTGTACCAAACAGTCTTAAACTCTTAAGTGTTATGAATGCTTGCTGCAAATGCAAGTGCAAAGCAAATGCAAGCTGCAAATGGGTATGCAAATGCTTGCTGCAAATGCAAGTGGACAACAGAAATGCAACCTGCAATGGCTAAGTGCGAAGCAAATGTTGCAGCCAAATGCAAACCTGCAATGCTTGCTTGCAAATGAATGGCAAATCAAATGCATAGCTACAAATTAGAGGAATTGAAAATGGTTGCAAATGCAAGCTACAAATGCAGATGCAAATTCAAGCTGCAAAATGGTATGCAAATGCAAATGGTTGCTACAAATAGGATTAACAGACATATTTTAATCCAAATACTCCTTTAACTTATTTTAATCCAAATACTCCTTTAACATACTTCATTAAGATACATATTCTTTTAACAAGTATAAAATGTTTTAACAACTACATAATGACCATTACATAAGGACCAAAATAAAAAAAGACATCAAAAGGTAAAATCAGCTTCCACCTCCCATCTTCCTCTTCTCTTTCTTCTCTTCTATACCAGTCATAACTCTGTGTATCTTCAATCCAAAGGTCTTGTTAAGAATAGCATCCTAGGTTTTAGCATTTGCAAGCCCAAGTAAATAATTTGTTATTGGTACAGGGCTTTTGACAATGAGTGTTTTAGGTGATGCTCTAGTCTTTGACCCAAATGCTTTAGCCTTTGACCCAGATGCTTTAGCCTTTGACCCATATGCTTTAGCCTTTGACCCATATGTTTTAGCCTTTGACCCTAATGCTTTAGCCTTTGACCCAGATGGTTGAACTTTACCTCTTGACTTTGAAAACCATAATATTTCCTTGTACTCATCTGATAAATCCTCATACCAATTTAGCAAACTCTTAGATAGTCCTTTGCTAGATATAATGTTTGTAGAGCTATTCACATTCTCCTCAGAAGTGCTAGTGTCAAAAGAAGATAGTCCATCAGTACTTTGTAAGTCTGAATGTTGCTTGAGTTTAAGCTGTTGTCTAAGTCTAAGCTGCTGCCTGAAATGATAATAATGTTTTCTGCAAGGTAACAAAAAAATATGTTATGATGGAAGTTAAAAACTGTACCAAACACTCCTAAAATCCTTCGTAATCTAAATACTCCTTTAACTCCTAAAGTCCTCTATACTTTATCAACTAAACTCCTAAACTTCTATGTGTTTAAGCAGATAAGCACACATTGGACACAAATAAGAAAAATCCTAAAGTTTTATGTGTTTAAGCAGATAAGCACATTAGACACAAATAAACAAACTCCTTTAACTCCTATGTGTTTAAGCAATAAGCAAACGAATAAGAAGATAAGGACATTACCGTTATCAATCACCATCTTCAATTGGTGGGTTAAAAAAGTGGAGGGTGAGTGAATTAGGGTTTAATATCGCCAATTTAGGGGTGGGTGAAGGAATTAATGTGATGAAATTATTGTTATGAATTAGTATTAGGAAAGAAAGGGTTAAAAGGGTCGTTTTTGTAGAAATATAAAGTGTAGGGGCTACATATGACATTGGGAAAAAAGGTATAGCGGGAAAACTGTATTAAAATCTTTCCACGTCAATTTTTTTGTTAAATAGTGCTACAATAGGAAGATTAGCAAAAGATTTGCATTCTTTAGGAAGATTAATACATGGATTCTTACAATAGTAAAAAGGTGGCAACTTTGATGATTTTTGAGACTATTTGCCCAATTTTATAAATCACATGTTATACCACAAAATCACATGTGATTTTTAAAGTAATGACGAGAATATTTTAATCTTTCAATAAACAACCATTTTCATATACTTTCGATGGTTTTTAGTGTTGAAATTTTCGCAAAAAAATTACACGTGATTTGTTGTTTTAAAATTCACGTGTGATTTCATAAATCGCATGTGATTTCACATTTTCAAATGTGATTTTTAAAGTAACAAATCACGTGTGATTTCATAAATTCATAAATCGTATGTGATTCCACAAATTCACGTGTGATTTTTAAAGTAATAAATCATATGTGATTTTTCAAATCACATTTGATTTTTCTATGCATAAATAAAAAAAATTCGTCGAAAGTATATATAAAAGTGTCTATTTATGGAAAGATAATTTATTTCTTGTCGCGATGGTATAATTAATTTTGCATAGCGATTAACGGTTTGGGAGATATTTTAATTTTAAAAAAATAGGATGAAAGTGGGGTTTTAAATTGAATTAAAATAGGAATTATCAAAACCATTAGATAGAAATAAGATGGATGGTTTAGATTAAAGGAATTGTTCTTTAGCTAAATAGTGTTCTACATGGATCTTTTGTCCTAACACAATACCCTTCAAACTTTCTTGGTTTTGGGTTGTATCAACAAAAATCCATTTTTTACCTTCAAAATCCACGTCATCTGCCAAATGTACATGGCACTTCATAAATTTGTACCGTTATGATTGATGTCAGATTCTTTATATTATATATTTTTTCCTCTCCAAATTGATATTGAACTAAAATTTGAAAGTTTGATGAGTAATCGTGGTATTTAATTGGGTTCATGTATGATAAATGAATATTTGAGAACGTTTAATTGGTATTTTAAAACACCTAACTCGACATAATTAACTTAAAATAAAAAATAAAGAAAATTTATGTATTCAATTTAACCGATGTAGCCGGTTGCATGTCATGACACGTAAGTGAACATATGATATTGAACTAAAATTAAAAAGTTTATTGAGTATTGAAATCGTCGAAAGTATATATAAAAGTGTCTATCTATGGAAAGATAATTTATTTCTTGTCGCGATGGTGTAATTAATTTTGCATAGCGATTAACGGTTAGGGAGATATTTTAATTTTAAAAAAATAGGATGAAAGTGGGTTTTTAAATTGAATTAAAATAGGAATTATCAAAACCATTAGATAGAAATAAGATGGATGGTTTAGATTAAAGGAATTGTTCTTTAGCTAGATAGTGTTCTACATGGATCTTTTGTCCTAACACAATACCCTTCAAACTTTGTTGGTTTTGGGTTGTATCAACAAAAATCCATTTTTTACCTTCAAAATCCACGTCATCTGCCAAATGTACATGGCACTTCATAAATTTGTACCGTTATGATTGATGTCAGATTCTTTATATTATATATTTTTTCCTCTCCAAATTGATATTGAACTAAAATTTGAAAGTTTGATGAGTAATCGTGGTATTTAATTGGGTTCATGTATGATAAATGAATATTTGAGAATGTTTAATTGGTATTTTGAAACACCTAACTCCACATAATTAACTTAAAATAAAAAATAAAGAAAATTTATGTATTCAATTTAACCGATGTAGCCGGTTGCATGTCATGACACGTAAGTGAACATATGATATTGAACTAAAATTAGAAAGTTTATTGAGTATTGTGGTATTTTATTGGGTTTATGTATGATAAGTAGATATTTACTAAAGTTTCTTGCTATTAATTAGATGTCTTTAGCCCTATATGCGATTCATACTAAATTTAATCTTAAGATTTTGCACTTTTTAGGGTTAAAATCATGAAATAGTAACCAACTTTCAGTTTTGTTTCAATTTAGTAACTACAACTTTCCTTTGATTATAAAATAATAATCAAGTTTGAAAAGTGTTTCATTTTAGCCATTCAAAGTTTCGATAGTATTCTATTATTATGTAATTTTATGTTTGAGTGATTAAAACGGAACACTTTTCAAACTTGGTTATTGTTTTATGGCATATATCTCTTTTCACATGTGCATAACTTGGTTGTACATTAAGTTGGTTGGGGTTAGTGAAATTCAAGGGTGGGTATTTATTGTTAAAGTACAACCTAAATGATGCACATATGAATATATTAAAGATAGTTTTTTTGAACAATTACACAATAATCAAACAGTATTGAAACTTGGATTGTTTTTGTGGTTAATTTAAAGTTGTGTACAATTTCAGGTTTCTAACACAATATATAATACCTCAAATGTTGATATAGACATTTAATCGTTCGATCATATTCAAAATATATTGGGAAAATCATAAACATACTCCCGTGTATTTAACATCTCCATGAAAATATCAAAGATAATTAACAAAAACTCTATGGTAAAGATAATTCAATTTTGTGGCCAAAATTCCTGTTATTAAATCTCATCCTAGCTTAACGATATCAAGTTTCATTTCTTCTACTGGATTGTCAATAGACAAAGGAAAATCTTTTATAGAAATTAGTGAAACGCCCCTTTCCCGTGTAGAATACATGTAATATCTAAACTCACAATCAAATGCCAAAGAACTAGAGAGAGAAAGTGGAAGGATGAACACTTTTAGAGAGAGAAAGGAAGAGAGAATATTAGCTTGGATGAAATGAAAAAGTAAACAACAAACACCCTCTCCAAGCTATGGAGAGGGTACTTATACTATGACATTGGCCGGCCATGGGCTCTATATGGGCTTTCCATGGGCCTTGGGCATTTATACCTTACTAAGGTTACAAAAAGTATATTAGACCTACGAGCTACGTATTTTATGTGTGATGAGTCTTTTCTCGATTCCTAACAATCTCCCCCTAAGGGAGGTCACATCCTTTTACAAAAATCTTAAGCTTAGCATTATATGAATGTATTCGTCTTTGCTCGTAGTCTTAAATCTTTATCATTCAACTTGTGATATGCGTAGTGATCTTTTAGGCTTGACTTGAACTTCTTTGAGATCATCAACCAAGCATAATCTCTTATCATCATCTTGTGATCTTTTTCCAACTTGTGTACTTGTAACCTTCAGACTAACATGCTCATACTTTACTTATTCTTTAACTTGAAAGCTTGAATAAGGCATCTTTCTTGAAGTTCTTTAACTTAAACACTTCGTCGCTTCAAGAAGGACGTGTGGTATCAGAGTAGCGAATGTCTTGAAACATGTACTTGAGCTTTCATAATGTCTTTACATTTGTTGGTCGAGTATGACCATGTGGCTATGAATCTTGACTTGTCTTGAATCAGCTGCGGCTACCGTCGAGATTTCATGCATAAGTGTCTTTGTCACTTTGTCGAATATGGTTGCAATAACCATGGTTCCCCATTAATCAGTATAAATACTGTCTGTGATCAGGTAGAATTCTAAAGAATCTCCTTGACAGGGTTTCGTAGCTGCACTAGCCATTCTCATTACCGGAGCGTCTCAAAGCAAACAACACGGTATGAGTGAACCAGTAAGACAAAGTCTCTCCGATTGAATCAAAAATTGATTTGAAAATCAATCGACGTGTCACTTGCTAAAGTGATTTTGTGACACATCGAGAGTTTTATGCCTTTCAAAATTCATCAATCGTCAATTTATAGTTTGGACCGAATCAATATCCAGTGTCACAAGTTTGATCCATATAGGATCTCACAAGTCACCTACCACAGAGCTTGTTTAATGTTGGCTATGGAAGGATTTCCATCGTCATTGTGAATACTTATGTATCACTCTGATGTTCTGGCAATATCACAAGGATAATGCGTAGGACTCTTAAGATATTACTTGTTTTTACAGTGTATGAAAAACAAATATATTGGAATAGTGTCCTAGTAAGATTTATTGATGATCTCTTTATGGCTTTAGAATCGATAGTGCACTTTAGTTTTAGTAATCGGAGGCTGGAGCAGACTGCCACCTTTTCAATACCAACTAACTCGGAGTGAGAAAGTCGATAGAAATGTGTGTAATCTCGGTGAGAAATGAAACAAGAGTCTTTTGAGAGACCTTAAGTGGTTGGGGAAGCGTTGTGCATTGCATCACTGGGTCCATGATGACTATCTTCAATACCAGACAATAGCTTAATGTTTCTGATAGCATATGTATTGACCTAGTTTCTGCCTAAGTGTAAGGAGGGCTTCTTTCTTTTCACCCTTTATCTTAACTTTTCTTTTTCATTCTTCAACCCCTTCAATGCTTATCGAGACTTCATAACTAGTACGTTGTTGGGTTTGTTCTAGTGCTAGCTCTGTCTCAGTCGGCATTATTCCCTTTTCTTACTTTACTCTTTTTGTATCATACCTAAAGACTTCTATTCTATCTAATGGAATGTCCCTGGGTAGATCCCTCCGGTTCTGGCTGGATCATGGGAATGAACACCTATACTTAACCAACTTATAACTCCAATTAATTGAATACATGGTTGGTCTTTTGGTATTGTTCATAGCCTTAATACCATTTGAAAACATCGATCAAGGTACTTTGATATAAATCAAAACATTTAGTACCTCAGTGGTTATACTTTTCAGAAAAGCTCCCCCTGCATATGTGCATCGATAACCAAGAATGCTTAGCACATATCAGGAAGGAGTTCACACATGAGTCTTTAAGATCACATTATACAAGTTATATATATTTTAATCACATTTTTCCCCTTATCAAAATGACAAATCTCTTGATATTTTGGATATCAATTGATTCAAATATGTATGAAAATTATTTGGGGAGAAAATTGTTCTAATTATATATCAAGCTTATTATTAAGAACATTTTGATGCTCCCCCTCAAATTATAACAGAATTATATGGTGTTTGGGCGCGTTAATTTGAAAATATTTGAATTTACTAAAAAATTCTTGAAAATTCGTACTCAAACACTATATTTGCCTATTTTAATTGTATACACTACTTATATACATATTCACAAGTTTTATAATTATGAGAGAGTGACCTGAAATGGAGTAGGACAAAATATGACAAAGTCATATTGTCCGTTCAAGCACTTTGAGGTCTTCCCCGTAATCTCTCCCACCAACGAACTTTTCCAAGCTCCTCATTAACCTTCTTTCTAGCAGCTACTTATCGATAGCCTTGATCATGATGTGAGACCTTTTTCTGTCTAATTTACTCCATCTTCTCTTCGGCAAGTAATCCATCCTCAGGTTTGAAGCAATATCATGGAGAACGGATCTAACAGATGTGAGCGTCCCGTCACTAAACTTGTAGAGTTCATCTGTGCGCATCAACCTGTTTCTTTTGTGCTTGTCTTCATAGATAATTCCTTAAGGGTTGTCGTATGCAGTGTATGGAGTTTTGTTGGAGATGTCGGACCTAAATGTCTCTGGCCCAGTTGTAGGTCTTCCATTCGCCAAAGAATGACAATACGTCTGGTAAACATCCGTAATGCTACACCCAAGTTAAAAATAACGTCTCTTTCAAGATTGGAGAGTTTCTTTTGAACTAATAGAAGCAACATATCTTCAATATCGTGCAAGTGAAGTCTTGGAAAGTCACCTTCCTTGAATTTGTATAATTGTTGATCTTCTCTTTAGACTTCAATCTCCTCCAGATAACCATAATTATACCACTTTATAACTTTTACTTTGGTTACTGCTATAATTCTTTTTGTGGAGTACACATCATATTTGGACACCCTGTTGCTTGCGAATCCATAGAATTGTTGTCGTTTAGGACCCTAGTGTGAAATTCCCCAAACATCATATCTATCATAGGATACCTTTACCGGACTCCATAACGATGGAACCATGTCTTCAGTGCCTGGAATATCATACGTAGTAGCCTTTGTTTTTATTGTGGAAGTCGTATATTTCTTGCTTGAGCTTCCTCCCTTCATATACTTGAGATCATTATTGATGAAGTAGTCAACAGGAACAACTTGAGGACCTCGATCCATAATCAGCGGTAGAGGCTTGCTAAGGTCAAACGGATATTCCTTTCCTTTAGGGTTATTCCAGTCCAGTCGATTAGTTACAACTTTATAACATTCTTCAATATTATATTCGAGTTCCACATGACTTCTGCATGTCCCTTTAAGAAGATTAAATGTTGGTCCAACAAGGTGATTTTGTATCAGATGATCAATCTTGAGATGGTTCATGACATATGCTGAGAAGATGATAGGAGTACTCATTAGCCAGTCGAAAGAAAGAGGAGGCTTTTCTGCTTGAACAACTTTGCTGATCTAGGTTTGAGGTGGTCGAAAGTCTACAAATTTTCCAACATTCCAATCAGAATCATGAGTCGGAGGCCTTTCAGGTTCCTTGAACCAGTCATGCTTTGGAGTAGCCTTGACATTAGGTTGATCATCAGTATTACCTAAATCACTTCCTTAATTCTTTGGCATCTCAGTGTCAGCAGCCTCAAACACTGATTCTTCTACTTGAGTAGACTTACCAGATGATTTTGGCTGAGACTTGGTGTCTTTGGATGAGCTTGACTTTGATTCTTTTAATTTAGGGCCTTTTAATGGTTTAGCATCCTTGCTTGTATTTCGTCTCTTTAACCCTTGGTCTGATCCAATTAGAGGGTCTTCATCTTTATCCTTGTCTTCACGGTCTCTTTTTAATGAATATGTTTTTCCATAAGATTCAAAGAGGTCCTTGTCAAGCTTGTAAGATTTGACCAGTCCATCGTAGAGTTCTTTGTGTTCTTTAGCCCCTCGATATGATTGACTTCTCTACATCTTGTCTAAATGGATTTTCTTTAATTTAAACTCTGTGAGTGAAGATGTAGCCTCGTATGTTTATTGAGGTTGAGAAGAAGATTTGGCCAAGATGACATTCTTAAGTGATTCAGTAATGGTGCTTTGGATCACAGGAGTGGCAAAGTCAAACACCTGAGTCTTTCTACAATTTCAGCTGGAACATAGTGTTCCTTAATGATATCAGCATCGTGTTTCTTAAGCACCTTATACAGAGCATCATCCAGACTTGTTCCAAGGTACTCTTTGATAATTTGGGACTTTAGATTTGATGGTACTGAAAGGAGTGCTATAGAGTGATCAAAGTCTTGAAGTCTTTGACATCCTTTTCTAAATCAGTAATTCTTTGATGGAAAGCAGAGAGGGTTTCAGAGTTAGGAACAACAGTGGTTGAAGTTGTAGCTTCTGTTGTCGTTGGTGAAGATATTGGTGTTAATTATTGAAGGTGAGGAAAGAGTGAAGACAGAAGAGAAGAAATAGTTGTTGACAAAGCAGTTATGAGTATTTCAGGTGGATTGACAACGGTATGTTCGAGGATTATAGACACTGGGATGGTGAGAAGAGGTGAGGTACATGGAACTTCATGTTGAACGTTAATATCCAACATTGAGACAACTTCAGTATCAACCAGCGGAATGTTATCAAAGTTGAGATATTTAGCAGCATAGTCGGAAGAGATAGAAGAACTTGGAATTTGACCTTCAGTATTCTGTGTTGCCTGAGCATCATCTTTGACTTGATTACCTGCACTCTCTTGAATAACATTCTCGTGCTCAACATCTTCTATGTCAGCATTAGTCATCTCTTTATCACCTTTATCTTTGTCGTCAAGCTCAACATCCGTCAAACTAACGTTGACATCACCATATAGTTCTTTATTGATCCTTTCATACTCTTCCTCATCTACATCCTTAGATTCATCATTTGGTTCATCGTTAGTAGGTACATAGACATCAAGAGTATGTACGAACTCATCATCTTGTGTTTCTTCTTCTTTATCATCAGATTATGTCCGTTCATCATCAGCTTGTTCATGATCATCATCACTTTCAACATTATTACCGTCATCATTACTGTCATCATCATTATCATCATCATTACTATCATCATCATCTCAACTTTCTCCCCAAGACTCATTTTCACTCTCAGATTGATCTTTGGGCACATCAAGAACCCTTGGTATAGTACTAGTTCCTTCATTTGTACCAGTTGTCTTGTATTGAAGCTCATCAGGAACTTTTGGCTGAGAACCAACTCCATCATCTGAGCCATTTGCATGAAGCATGTGAGTATCCTGCTTGCTTTTCTTTAGGACTTTCTTGAGCTGAGCAACTTCAAGTAATGCTACATCAAAAAGTAAATCCATGCCCTTGCCTCTATCAACATTAGTTGGTGCCTTTTTCTTTGACACAGACACACCAAGAGTGTCTTTAATGACAACACCAACCGACTTTTTTCTTGAGGGCTTCTTAGAAGAAACATCTTCCTTAGTAGGTGCAGACTTCTTAGCAAGTTCAGGATGCTTAGCTTGCTTAGGCTTCTTTGCAGGTTCATCTTCTAAGACAAGAGTCTGTTCCTTTAAAGGTGAAGCAATTTTCTTAAACTTCCTTGATTTCTTGGGAGCTTCTTTTCCAGTAGCAAAGTCAAGATAAATCTTATATGCTTTAGAATCTTTAATTGCTTGATTGATCATCTGTTCAGGAATCAGAGCTCTATACTTTTGATAATCTTCTGTTTTGGAGACAAATTTTAATGTACCCAACAAGCTATCATCTTGATTTATGTGAAGATTTATCCTGTTCGTCATAAAGATGGTTTTAACTTTAGAGATGAAATGATTGATGATAACTTTAGCGAATCATGGGTAGGGCATGTTCTCTTTACATACGAAACTTATTTCTCTGTTGTCTGCTTGAAACATAAAATCTTACTATAGTAAAGCAACAAAGTCAACATTCTTCTTGTAGAAACATTTCCAAAGATTTGTAGCTCTCTAATGGGACTAGAGCCTATCTAGGACATATGGACTTCATTGAGATGCCACCTATTGATGAAAAGCACATAAAGTGTTCTCCAGGGCTGGTGCATATGTTCTGTATGGATCATCAAATTGCATATCATACATTTCTAGGTATCCGATGTTCCTTAATAAATGGAGCCATTTCTTCATCTCGGAAACAGGTTCACAAATATTGGTTTAAGGAGTCTGGGACTGATCTGGACGGATCTCACGAACACTTCAGTCGTTCATATTCGGAACTTTTGCTTATCCAGCTTGAATTGGTATGCATCGGTATCTTTGATCTTCTTGATTGTATTCCAGAATCGATGCATATATATTTCAGGCACTTCAGCGGTGATCAGGAAAATGGGATAGCAGGGAGAGAGTTTAAGAACATCCAGAGTGACTTGATATGTGGGTTCTCTTTATGGCTTGCTGAACTTAATTCTTATGTTGCATTTTTCAATCTTGAGTCATTTCTTGGGAGCAACCAAAGCTTTGTCAAGAGCAACTTTTTGAGCGGTAACTGGATTCATGTTTCTGCTAAAAAATTATCCAATACAGTTTATATACAAACAGATATATATTACTGATTAACAATTTGATTCATGGGGATAGACTTTAGGAAGGCAGTTTACAGTCATTAACTAGACAGATTTAACACATTTTACTAGGCATTCAGTCAAAGCATGGGATGAAGGTCAATGATCAGAAAGTCAACTTATAGGGTCAGCAGACTAGCTATTGGTCAACCACCATCAATTATGCAACTTACACACAATATAAAGAAGAAATAACCTTACCTAAGTTATCTAGAGAAAACTTTTAGGTATGAATCACCCCTTATAATTTCATGTATAAATCGCCCCATTGACTATAAAGTGTATAAATCCCCTTCTTTTATTTAGTGTATAAATCTCCCCCTAGTGACAAACGTATAAATCGCCCCCTTAAGTCATGATGTATAAATCGCCCCCTAATAAAGAGCGTATAAATCGCCCCCTAATAAAGAACGTATAAATCGCCCCCTTATAAAGACTGTATAAATCGCCCTCTAATAGTGACTGTATAAATCGCCCCCTAATAATGACTGTATAAATCGCCCCCTATATGAGATGTGTATAAATTGCCTCCTTTATCCCAAGTGCATAAATCGGCCCATTTAATTTCAAATTAACACAAACCTTGAATTTTTGGCAACTAGAATACACAAAACATAAGACCAATCATACATAATCATCATCCAGTAGTTATAACATGAATCAACCACAAAAATTTCACTTATAGTATAAAACGAGTAAATGTCACACGTTTTACCCAACTCTTAAGATTTTCGTTCAAACCATGGAAATTCTTTACTCTAATGCATTCAAGAATATACTCTAACACTTCCTAACCTCAAACCCACTAACATTTAACAAGTTCTTCCCTAAAACTAAAATTTTCGAACACCAAATAAAGCATAAAACAATCATATGTTAACCCCATTCATAACTGTTATAACCAAGTGTTCTACAACCCTTACCAATCAAAACCCCTCAATCAATTTAGGATTTCGACCACTTTTGATTTTGACGAACCCTAAACCAATTTTTAGGGATATCGATAAAAAATTCGTGTTTGAACCTAATTCCTTTTGAATATTAGTTGTTTAGATTGAAAGGAACACATTTTTAGTTTGCCTCAAAGATTGAAATGCACGTTTTGATGATTCTTGAAGTTTTCGAGTTATAACAATGGAATAAAGAAAAAATTATAGTGTGTTTGTGTGATAAAATGACGGTGGGGGGTGTTATTGTTTAAAACTTTTGAGTTTTGGCAGTTTCACCCCCTAGAGTTTATAATCCTTTCCCTTTTTCCTTAATAACTTTCCTAAGGTATAAACTAGATACACATTTGACACTTTTATTCCCTAAATGTTTTAATAAACTAGTCTAAGCCATAAGATTTGCTATCAAGACCCTAAAGGCATAAACACATAACATATTGAGCACAACCAAGTAAAAATGAATTAACTTCCGGTTAAATGTTATTCTGTTATTATTTAAAACCCTTTTTCCTTTTATCACTTGATGATTTTTGAAGAAGATTATTTGACATTTTCTCCCCCTCAAACAATGATCCGTTTTCTGTTTAAAGAGCTGTAGTCGTTGTTTGAGTGGTCAAATGCCTTGAAAAATCATTTTCTGATTAAGTACTGAGATGATTATTTTGTTTATAAAAAAGCAACACCATAAAATATGATTTCTCTTATTTTGACAAAGAAATGCACTGATACGTACATTAATTTGTATAAAGGAAGCACAGGTTGCATTGCAAAGTAAACAAAAGCCTTTGAATGAATATGAAGTAATTCATTCCTAAGAAAACTTAAATTTTCGTTGAGATGTCAAGTTTTCTTTTTGGCGAAATACTTGCCTTTAAATTGAAGACTGGGTTGCTATCTGAAATTATAGCAAGCCATATGACATGTTTTGAAAACTTTTTGAACTTCTGCTCGAACTTCATTTACAGCCTCGTGTCATTATTAAATGACATTTCTAAGGCCGTAAATGTTATCGAATTTCAGAAGACATGTCAGAGATACATATTTTTTTATATTTTTTATTTTTTAATTTTGTATTTTCTTTTTATGGTTTTATATTTTTGTATTTTATTTTTGAAAAGTTTATATAAAATGAAAAATCTTTTTGGGTTTTTCTGATTTTCTTATATACACATAATACACAGGATATACCACGAGTTACCACCATTACTCGTCCTCTTCCTCTGCCAGACGTTTTAGCGTTTTCGAAGACATGCTTCTCATTCCTAGCTTTTTGATCAAGAAGTTGAATCTTTCCCGTGGCAAAGGTTTTATGAAGATGTCTGCCAGTTGATATTCGGTTCGGACAAAGTATAGTTCCACTATTCCATTCTCCACTTGCTCCTTTATAAAATGGTAACGTACATCAATGTGCTTGGCTCGAGAGTGTTGAACATTGTTGCAGCATAGAGCAATCGCACTTTTGTTGTCGCAGTATAGAGGAATCTTATTGAATTTAAATCCATAGTCTGTTAGCTGTGATCTCATCCAAAGGATTTGAGCACAACACCTGGATAAGGCAATATATTCAGCCTATGTACTCAAGATCGTAGTGCTCTTGTGCTTCTTGAAAGACCAGCTAACAAGTTTATCACCTAAGAATTGAGCGCTTCCTGATGTACTACGTCTAGTGTTCTGACACCCCGCGTGATCTGCGTCTGAATATGCTGTTAGAGACATACCGGTATCCTTCGAGTACCAGAGACCCATGTTAATGGTTCCCTTTAGGTATCGAAAGATCCGTTTAACCGCATGTAGGTGCTTTTCGGTAGGCTTTGACTGATACCGAGCACATTAGCAGACTGTATAAATAAGGTCAGGTCTACTCGATGTCAGATACATGAGGGATCCAATCATACCATGGTAAAGTGTAGCATCAACTGGTGTCCCCTGTAGATCTTCATCCAGTTTATTTGTAACAATCTGTATTTTCAGGTCATTTTACGACGTCATTTAATCCACTATTTATTTTTAGTCTCGTACGCGTTTGCTTTTAATTTTAAACATTTAGCTAAATCGCGTAAACTAAAAATAATCATTCAACGTAAATGGGCATCAAACAATTAAATGTTTACTTCAAGTAAGTGTTAGATAATTATTTAGAGGATAATATTTTTATTGGTTACGTAAAGTGTTTATGTTTCACGATAAAATACGTTTAGGCATACCCGGAACCACCAAAACTTTTCTATGCTTCAACAAATAACTATTTTTATACCCAATACCCAAAGTTTTATACAAATGCACCCATGTTACTCACTTTAGCTGAATTTTACTCAACAAGAAATAAACTAAACACTAAATGTTAATACCTTTACTATTAACCTTTACATTTAAACTTCAAGTAAATAACTAGATATTATGCAAGATATCAAAAATTATATTGTTCTCCCTTTGTCTCTCATATCCCATGGCTACAACAATAAAAGGGGACAAGGAGCACACATTTTACTAGCAACTTGATATTGTACAATATCTAGCTCATTAAACCATAAGACTTTCATGTTTATTTGACCAAAGACTTTCCTTAAGACCCTCTTCTTGTCTAAGACTTTCCTATGGCCACTTTGACTAGTCTTATGTGTATATAAGGCAAGTGCTAGATAAGAACACACACACTCTTCATTTGCTTAAGTGAAAAACTCTCCCATATCTCTCTTTTGCTCTCTGAAACCCATGGCACAACACAAACACACTACTAAATCCATACAAATTTTATTTCCCACATTTACAAGTAATCTTACAACATATCTAAGATATCCTAAGGTGTTTAGAAGGTTTGGTTTGGGGTTTACAAATGTTAAAGCAAGAAGGTTCAATATTAGGGTTTTCCTAGGATTTAAAGTTTCTTTTGTATTGAAAGCTTAGGTTAAATAGCAAAACAAGGGTTTAGATCATATTATTCATCATCCTACATCATATTAAGGTTACCTAAAAACTTTAATCTCTTTACATTCATGATTTTTTGTGTATATAATGACTATGTAGTTAATCACCTTCTAAGGAACTTATTAACTTGTAAAATAAATTTTTACACTTGATTGTGATTTGGTATACTTTTACATGTGTTATATGGATGTTAATATCATGTGGGAATCGATGTATAAGTATTGTACAAGTATGGTTTAGTGTATGAAAAGTATATATAAACTAGTGGTTTTAAAAGTTACCTAATAAGTTTATAAGTATAAGGACTTGTTGATCTTGTTATCTTGGATAATTGAACAAACCATGGACTAAGTACTTTAAGTATGTAGGACATGTGATATAAATAGTTGTAGAGGACTTGTAACAAAGTTGCTAAACTAAAAAGTTATAAAAACTAGTTTAAATCACATTTTAAGAAAAACCTCAAAACATTCTGTTCTAATTTGAAATATAAAGCATTCATTTTATATTTTTATAAAATACTACATCTCATGGGGATTCCAGGAAGGTAAGAAACTCGAAAAACCGAGCTATAACGAAGGAGATACGTAATTTGCAAGATTTAGTTATAAAAAGTGTTTTATAAAAGATTTTTATAAAAACTCATTACAAACCACCTCTGATATAAAAGGTTGGATATTTTTCTCAGATAATAAATATTTTTAGGATTTCAAAACATTAAGAATCATAATTTTTCGATCAATAACGAAGGAGTTATGGATTTTTCCGTGTTTACGATAATTAAAGTTTATAAAAATAATTTTATAAACTATGAACAGAAAAATCACTATTCACCTCAGATACTATAACAACCGTAAATTTTTGGAACATATTAAATTAATAAATCATATTTATTATTACATGTTGTCGTTTATAAAAATTATTTTTAAATTATTTGATTCGAAAACGAAAAAGGAAATACACTTGCAA
>BQNB010005307.1:56423-102816 GCA_026074375.1 Tanacetum coccineum | reverse complement strand
ATGTTAGGGAATAGTTCAGTATTTATAGGACATGCTGGAGGAGCGGGGTCTATGGCCGGTCCCCTTAAATAGGGTGTCGGCCCCCTTATAATTAAGGGGGCCGCCCATGTATTTAAGGGGGGCACCCATTTTTAGACGCTCCCCTTTTTGTCCTATTCAGGGGAGGTGTTTACTGGACTTTTTTTAGCCGTTTTAGGTTTGAAAATTTGAAATTCAAAATGTTTACTTTGAATAAAATATTTCTTTTAAATGTAGAAAATGTTTTTTGATGTTTATAAAAATGTTTACAATATTTTATAAAAGTTTGAGGTTTAATAAAAATTTTCTTTGATCATAAAATGCATTAAGCAATTTTTATCCATACATTTAAGTGATTAATGTGTTGAAATGAAGATTTAATACTAATTACTTATTTACGTTGAACGTTTTTATATTTTGTGATTATCAAAACGTAAAGATGTGAAAAAATATTATTAATGTTTTTAGTCATTATACTTTATCAACAAAGCCACCAACATTTTTCTTTCTCTCTTTTCTTCTTTGTTGGCCACGGCAAGAAACAACATCAACAACAAATCCATAGTTTTGATTACTAGCAAGAATTATCCATTACAATCTCATTTTCATTCATATATAAGGGTGTTCCAAGGGTTTGATCATTGTTTACAAGGTTAATCAAAGATTAAGAAATTAGGGTTTCAAAATAAATTTTGGGGTTTTGCAAGATCTTGGTGTATGTTATAGATCTAGTGTTCAATCTTATTTCTTTATCATTTGTAAGTTCTTTCTTAAATCTCCTTTTGATTACTTTATTTTCTTATGCTCTTGGTTTAAATCCTATTGTGTTTGTGTTAAATTTCCAAAAAAAGTGAAATGGGTATGTGAAATAATGAAGTTTTATGCTTTCTTTTATAATATTTTTTTATTAAGAAAAGGATGAGTGGATTTATGTGTTGCAACAATGATGGAGATGAGATTAGGATAGATATAATTGTGGATTTGTTGTTGGATTTGCCGTGAACGAAGATTAGGTTAGTATAAGCACTATGGTGAAGTTTGGATGGATTTATGGAGACGTTTGCGAAATATAAGGTTGTTGATCCGATTTTGTTTTGAGGTTTTGGGAAACTTAAAAATGTTTTCATTAGTCAAGAAAGTAGTTTTTGGAGAGCTCATTTCGTATAGATAGTTTTTCATATATCGAACACTAAAATCGGACTTAAAACGACCGAGTTACGCTCAAATAAAACTTGAAATATTCTTCGGCAAAACAATTTTTATACGATCAGATCAGGAATGAAAATGACCATTTTGACCCCTTTCGAGTCCGTTTCGGCAAAAGTGCAAAACACAAACATGGCCTAAAATGACGTTTCCCTTCTAAAGTCATGAAAGTTGTGTTAAAAATGCTTTCTGAGTGAGATAGACCTAGTTTTCGTCAAGTTATTTTCGGACATATAATTTTATATATTAAAACGTTTTCAAGCGGGTTAGGTCTATTTAGGTATCGAAAGCCTTAGAAAATATTAATGTAATGATTTGATCTTATTACGAAGGGTTAGGAGTTTTCTAAGAATGATAAAGCGATATCGTTGAACATTACTAAAAATAGTAAGTTAGTACGAATTAGCAAAATAGAAATGAAAAGTAGGCGTTTAGGTTTTGTTAGTTTGTTTATGGAATTATGGACTTGACAAATATAGGGGACGATATTAACATCTCGAAACTTAAAACTTTTTGAAAATAGAAAGTTTTCTAAAATAGTAGCTTTCTAAAAATGGCAACTTTTCGTAAGAATGACGTAACGTTTATATAAACCTAATGAGTTTGTAAAGACATGTTTTTGTTAAATAAACTAAAGCACAAACACATATGGATGTCTATCTCTTTTATAAGCGTCTTATACAACGTTTCGTTATTTATTTCTCGTTCTAAAATGCATCTTATAATTAGGTCGCGGTTAGAGTTGTTTGGTTACTTTATCCTCTTCCTTGATTTGCTATCTCATCGTTTGCCTACAGTGAGTTCATAGCCCCACGTTTTACTTGTTTTACATATACTTTACAATTTCTGGGGTGAGAAACATGCTCGTTTACAAACTCGTTTACATTATTGATTTCAAACTCGTTTATATGTTCGTTTACAAACTCGTTTACATGATTGATATCACTCTTTTTACTTATGGATACAAGTACCTAAAGCTTTTACGAATACATTGCTTGCTTTTAACTTTGGACCGAAGTACTTTATTTTACTTTTACTTGTTTACGTATTGCCTAAGTAACTGTTAAACCATGTTATTTTTTGGTAGAGGCACCCATGTTATCTTTGGGTAGAGGCACCCATGTTATCTTTGGGTAGAGGCACCCATGTTACCTTTGGGTAGAGGCACCCACATTATCTTTGGGTAGAGGCACCCACACAACAACAATTTGTAACAATAGTAATCACTTTCTGGATATTGTATAACAAGCAATTATCACTTTAAAATCTTGTGGTCCACACTACTTTTGTTGAACGTTTCTGATTACTAAATACCTTTCATAATACTGTGAGTGAAGAAGTATTCACTAAACGTTTTTTATTCTCGTAAATACTTTACTTAAACCTATGAATTCACCAACTTTATGTTGACGTTTTAAGCATGTTTTTCAGGTGCTTAGCTTTGGACTTCTCTGATGTGCTATGTGGAGTCTACGTGCAATATGATACCATCTTTCAAGATTTTTCTTATCATTCATACTCGTTGTCTTTTTGAAAACTTGACTTACGCTTCCGCAACATTTTAAATTTCATTTCAAATTTTGTAAGACTTATCTATTTTTAATAAATACAACGAGTTATGATTTTCAAAACGTCTATTAGTGCTCGTTCCCTTGATCTTGTGTGATTTATATTATGACGTCACGCCCCCGGACACGCATTCCGCCCAGGTCCCATTTGGGGGTGTGACATTATATAAAAGAGCATTCTAGATTAATGATTGCTAGCCATTGTAATTAAGCCTATAGCACTGTTACATTGTCGTAAGCCGTTGTTATATAAATGGAGGATGGAAATTAGCCATTATACGGCTCCTTTCATATGCACAGTTTGTATCCCCTTTTTGGTAAGATCGCATAGTGCTCAATAGATAACATACAATGATGATAGTTTTCTGCATTTCTGTTTTATTTGAATATGGTTTGCTGGCATTCGTCTCTTAGCTTGGAAATCGCAACAGGAATGCTATTGGGACCATCTTGAATTCTTAGACAAGTTCTCATAGTTACATATCCGACCCTTAGTTTTTTTCTGTAAACAAATAGTACTAGGCTTAAAAAAGGGATTATCACTTGCCTAGAATACATTGACAATATTCTCACTGCGTTTAGTTAGCTTATAACATAATTAGTCGGTTTTCATCCTTCAATATAAGAACTAATAAAAAAATATGTACGTTATCGATGCAGTTATCTTCACGAATGGCTTATAGATACTATACATATATTTGTTATTAGTTCTTCTATTGAAGGATGTATACCGACTATTTCTGCTACTAAATATATTAATGAAACGAGAACGTATTTTGTATGTTTTCATATTCAGATCGATAAAAAACCCGGATCGTTGATAAAATGTGGTCTACCAAAGAAAGATGTGAAATCGAAGAGAATGTCGTGACAAGTATTTGGTGCAAATTATTTTTTGCCGCATCCGCTTTTATTTTATATCGTTCTTTGTGCCCGTCCATCTTATCACAGATCTTGGCTTTTTGTCGGTCTAAAACGGAAACGACATAAAATATGCAGAAAGTTCTTGCAATTTCTTTGAAAGCAACCACATAATTGAGACAACTAACTTTAAAATTTATACAGGCTTAACATATGAACTGCAAAAGCATTATAGCCATTCATTGGATTGTCAGGCTGTGCAAAATGGTTATTGAAAACTACGGGATGTTCTCAAGCTGCTAATGTCTACTAATTTTAGGAACAAATTAGGGGATGGTCTCAATCTGTTAATGCGTGCTAATTTTTTTCCTATGTCGTTATGTACGAAATAGATCTATGATATCACATATTGCAAAAAATACTTTTCCTCAATGACACAGGCTAAAACTCACCGCAGCAAAGCGCGAGTTTCCCAAACTTGTTGATTCTGAACAAAATAAGAACAACGAGGAAAAACTTCTAATATAATATTAAGTTGACTTTTTGACCGCATAGGTAAGATTTTGACTACTTAGATCCGATTTTTAATCGACTAGATATGAGTTTGACTGAAATAGATTAAGTTGTCTGATTAACTCTTCGCATCGAAAAAACACCTACCTAACGCCAAATCGCCGTGCTAGGTGATTTTTTTATTTACATAATGTGATTTCATATAGTGACAATGAGTATTGTGTTAGATTCAACTATAAATCAAGCAGTCTGTGAAAAATAGTTAACACTTCATTTTAAAGCTTTTATAAAAATATAAGTGCTCATCTTACCATTCTATTGACAAATTAACAATTTCAAATTTAACCCAATCTCGAGTGTGTAAATATTTACAAACCATAAATTACTAAACACTACGGTAGTTGTAAATACACATGAAACACGATTTTGAAGCATTGCAATGCATACCAACTACCTTTTCGACATATGAAATTGCTTGTTGTAAGGGTGAGACGAAATCTTACAAGATATTTTGATGTAACTTGATAAAAACAACACTCGTTCATTAATTGCCATCTTTTGTTTAAAAACATCAATAACCAAAAAAATATATTTAAAACCATTGTTTATGATAAATTAATATGATTTAACAAAACCCAGTATTTTTAGACAAACTTCAGAAGATGTGTACTTTGGTATATGTATTATAAAAAAACTCCACCTTTGTGAGAGGCACGTATTTTTCTCCCTCCTTCCACGTATCCTTCCACTATCAAAATACATAGCTATAAAAAAACGCCGCCTCTCTCTCAGATCTATCTCATCTCAAATTTGAGATCTATCTCATCTATCTCTTATGTCGCGTTTAGTAATACTGCCTTTTAGTAGAGTATATTAATATATTAATGGTATCGTTGTCTCGCAAGGCACATAATCGTTTTGTGATGGATGTTGGACGACGGTGATTATAAGCGGCTTAGCTTAGTGATGATTGTTTTGGGTTTATGTTGCTGATGTTATTCTCAGCCATTTTTTTAAAGAATGTATTTTTATAAAAATTGTGTTGTTGGGTATTATGTATGTTTTATGTTCTTATAGAAATTGAGTGACTATTTGAGATTGTTAAGGGTTTTTCCCTATGGTTTGTGTTATGGAAGTTTCGACCAGTGTTTGTGTGGGCGAAAGTTCACTCAGTTTCAGATTGTTAGGGGTTTTCCCTATGCTTTGTGTTACAGAGGTTTCGACTAGTGTTTGTGTGGGTGAAAGTTTGCTAAATTTGAGATTGTTAGGGGTTTTTCCCTATGGTTTGTGTTATGGATGTTTTGACCAGTGTTCGTGTGGGTGAAAGTTTTGAGAATGGTTAATTTGCGAATAGTAATCGTTGTTTTGACCATGGCGATTTGGTTATAAGAGGCTGTCATGAGTGTCCATAAGTTACGTTAAATTTGAGATACTCCGCATCTTGGTGGGGCGGCCTACTAGGTTTGCAGCCATGGTGGGTCTATCCTCTTTTTCTCTATCGGTTCCTTATCCGAGCTTTATACTCACATTAATGAATGTGTGGATGGAAGCTTTGAGAACCTGATACGGGTTAGTTCATGGCATAAGGTGTTACTTGGGTCTCATGATTCTTTTAGTTGTAATCCGTTTCATTGGCTATCGTGTTTCGATAGTACACGTGTGGTGCTTTGAAATCATTGTTAATGTTGGAGTATGCTCGTGTCATAATAAATAATTATACGGCTAGACACATGTGAGCCTATAGGGTCACACACATATACACAAAGGTACCATTTATTATATCGTATCTATTGTATTTACGGTATATGTATAACCTACGTAACTCGGGATCAACAATGGGATTCTAATTACTAAGCTAATACTTAGTTTATTGGACTAGACCAACAAATGGGCAAGCCCATTATGGGTCCACATTAGGCCGACCATAGGAGGAAAACAAGGGGATAAGTGTTGGTGATTTGGTCATATCTTGCATCTAATCAGATAACAAATTACCAAAAATCTCTCCTCCCTCTCCTCTCCCTAAAAGTGACAGCACAACTACTATTCCCATATAGGGTTTTTAGTTTTGATCTTCTACCTTAGATCTAGAGTAGTTCAAGGCATAGAGAAAGGTTACAGGTTGTTAAGACTAGCATCAAGGTGATATACATTGACGTGTAGTATGTTTCTACATAGAGACGATCTCCTTTTGATCACTTGGGTTTTGGGTATTGATCGTGTGGTGAAATTCTCTTAACGTGCCTGCCAAATCACGCTACAAAGGTATACCGTTGTTTATTTTGTAATTGATTAATCATATTGCTATATGGATCCGTTGATAGGTGATTTATTCGTTGCATTTATATATTAGTTACATGTTATTTATCTATAAAATCACCTATACTGGTATGAGAGTCAGGTTGGGGAAGACTCCTTCTAGGAGTTTCAAGCCCTTAAAGTCAACTGAAAATTTCTGGCAGATTCTGGAATTGTGTTCACTTAGGATTTCATTTTCTCTTGATAGGTTTTGGAACAAGCGGGAGCCCTCCTTATGGTTGCTTGGCTTGTTCTTAGTTGACTCCTTGGTTCCCGTGATGGCTCACGAGACCAAGCATAGGTTTTTTCATCGGTTGAGGCTTTGCATACTTATGGCTATGCGTTTGTTTATTTTCTTTCTATATATGTTTGGGTATATATATATATATATATATATAACTTGCAAATGTTTTTTATAAAACTTGAAATGAAACACAAACTATTTTAAAACTAAATCCTTGATTTAGTTTAAAGTTTAAATATGATTTGAAACTAAATCCTTGTTTTATATAAATAACACTTAATCTTGTTATGTTTGTTATTTATTTTATGTATTGTCCAAACTAATATTTTTTCTACTTAGGTAATATATTAGTCGTTAAAATAGACAACTTGACACACATAAAATTAAAACAATGATTAGACTTAAGTTAAGAAAGGTTTTTTACTTGTGCTACGAAGGATGAATGCACGCTTCCTCGTACACACTTTTATCACGCATTCATCAAAATTTATACCCATCACAAATTTAAGTCACGCCGCCTAATTGTTTGAGATCACTTGCAATTACTTTTTACACTGCGTGAGACGTAGGTGAATTGTAACCTAAGGTGACTATTCTCTATGCGTGAGACCTAGATATATTTTCACATGTTCTCAAATTGGATGACTTAATCGAGTTAAGTAGGTGTGATTCTTAACCTTAGGAAAAGTTAGAACTAAACATGACAGCTTAACATTAGTTGCTCGTTCACTAATGCCACGAGTCCCATAAGGATCTAAGAGTTTCCCTTGTCTTGCAATTGGTGAACACCACCTACCTATTAAATCTACCATTGCTAGCAGATCAACTAATGTGATGATGGAACCTCAATGAGGATCTTAGCCTTTTTGTAAAATTAATTGTTTTAACATTGTAAACTTGGGTAGTTGTTTTTAAAAAAGGATTAATTATTGAAAATACTAAACTTTTGAACTTTGTTTATTTTGTAGATGACTATAAATCAAACCACAAGCAACTTAATCAGGTCAATTCTCAAAAAGGAGAAATTGAATGGTAGCAACTTTTTGGATTGGTAACACAACCTGAGGATTGTCCTCAAGTATTAACAAAAGTTGAACCATCTGGAAGAGGCCTTACCTGAAGCGCCTCCTGCTACTGCAACTGTTGTTGTTCGTAATGCCTACACTCGTAGGGTTAACGAACAACAAGAAGTAGCTTGTCTTATGCTGGCGAGCATGACCCCTAAGATCCAAAAGAACTTGGAGGATCATACTACATTTGACATACTACATGAACTAAAAATAATGTTCCAACAGCAAGCTGAGCAAGAATTGTTTGAAACTATCAAGGCATTTCATGCTTGCAAGTAGGAGGAGGCCAATCTATTAACACTTATGTGTTAAAGATGAAAGGTTACTTGACCAAATGGAGCGCCTTGGTTACCCCATGCCTCTAGTTCTTGGTGTGAACTTGATTCTTACTTCACTCTCAAAGGACTATGACCAGTTCGTTCAGAACTATAACATGCATAACATGGGGAATACCATACATGAACTACATGTTATGCTGAAATTTGCAGAGAAAGGTATACCAAAGAAAGCTCCAGCGGTCCTATCTATAAGACAAATTCAAATCTAGAAACCTAAACCGTAAGCTCGAGGCAAGGGAAAAGGAAAGGGCAAGAGTAAATTAGTTTACACCTCCAACCAAAATATCCCCTACCTATGAAAAAGGAGCATCCTGCTAAGGACGCAGTGTGCCATCAATGTCAACAGCTTGGATACTAAGGAGGAACTATCCTCTCTAATTGGAAGAGTTGAAGAAGAGCAAAGCTAGCACATCTGGCAAATCATGTATCTTCATAATAGAACTCCACTCTTTTCCTAAAACTAATTCCTTGATTTATGACACTGGTTGAGGTACTCACATGTGTAATACAATTCAAGGGCTTAAGGGAAGTCAGAAGTTGAATAAAGGTGCTTTGGATCTATACGTTGGTGATGGCAATTGTGCAGCTGTCAAAGCTATATGGAGCTTTGATCTTAGCCTCCCTAGTGGAATGGTTCTTGTATTAGACAATTGTCATTTTGCACCCTTTATTACTAGAGGCGTTATATCACTTTCACATTTATGGGATAATGGTTTTATTCATAAATTTATGCATTATGGTGCTATTTCAGTTTTTAAGGATAATTTATATTATTTTAATTCTATTCCTCGTTATGGTATTCTTGTGATTGATATGCATAATCATGTATCAAATGAGCGTTCTATTTACACATGTAGCAAAAAGAAATCTAAGCGCAACTTGGATTCTACTTTTCTATTGCATTGTCGTCTTTGCCATATAAACACGAAACGCATTATGAAGCTGCAACAGTCGATTGACGATGAATCATTTGACGTATGTATATCTTATATATATGGTAGGATGTCAAGAAAGCCTTTCACCTATGCAGGCGAAAGGGCTAATAAACTACTTGGACTCATACATAGTGATGTATGTGGCCCATTCAGAACCACGTATAGAGAAGGTGCTAACTACTATGTTACTTTTACTGATGACTTCAGTAGATATGGTTATGTTTACTTGATTAAACATAAACACGAAGTCTTTGAAATGTTCAAGACATTCCAAAACAATGTAGAAAATCAACTCGGAAAGACTATAAAAGCGCTTCGATCTGATCGAGGAGGCGAGTATTTAAGTCAAGAGTTTTTAGATCATCTGAAGAGTCATGGGATTGTCTCACAACTTACCATCCCTTAGACGCCACAACATAGTGGTTTGTTCGAGAGGAGAAATCAAACTTTGCTTGATAGGGTTTGATCTATGACGAGTCTAACGACTTTGCCAATGTCCTTTTGGGTTATGCTTTAGAGTATGTTGTACGCATACTAAATATGGTTTCGACCAAGAAGGTTGATAAGACACCATATGAAATATGGCACGGGGAAAGTCCCGAATCTATCTTACTTGAAGGTCTGGGGTTGTGAGGCTCTTGTTAAACGATACACAACAAACAAACTTGAATCCAAATCAATCAAATGCATCTTTGTAGGATACCCAAAGGAAACGACGGGTTACTACTTCTACTACCCCTGATGACATCAAATAACATCACATTATCAGCATCATTTATCCCATCTATATTCCTCGTTTTACATTATTTTATTTATGAATTGATACTTAATTACTTATATTTATAAATTACAGATATTATAGAGCAAATGGTAAAAGTTAGTGAAAAGCACACATTTTGGAGCATAAATAAAGAATTCAAGAAAATCTACTAATTTTGACAACCAATATGCCGTATCATTCTAGACAAATACGCCGTATGACAAGACTTAGACGAATTCAATACCATTTCCTGACTTTGAAGAATACGCCATATCCACATCTGCAGATACGCCGTATATGAATCCTTGGTCAACATTAAATAAGCAAGATTGACTATCAATACGTCGTATTCACATCAACAAATACGGCGTATCAGTGCCCTAACTTCACAAAAGCATCCATGATGAGAAGAGCTAATACGCCGTATCCAGAAGACTTTTTACGTCGTATCTAGAGATGACTTATGAATATTCTAGAGTATTATATTTGTGGATCCCACGCCAAGTTACCCAATACACCGTATCGAACCCTTTCGATACGGCGTATCAACCTTTTTCTAGAGCTTATAAATAGAAAACCCTAAACTCGGTTGTCAGTATGCAAATGAAGCCCTTAACTAGCATGTTCGATATCAGATGAGTTTAGAAGCCAAGAAAGTCTGCATAGTGCCTCAATTCAATAGGAAAACTCTTGTAATATCTACACTTCGTTATAAGCGTTCGGTTAGCATATTATTATTCTTACTTTAATAGTTCGTCTATGATATTGTGTAATTTTACAATGACTATGGGCTGATACCTTTAGGTATCATCCATATTTATGATAATTTAATGTTTGGTTTGTTTATATCGATTGTTTGCTTATTGGTTGCATGTTGATTATGTTTATCTCTTCATATCTGTTTATGTTTAATTATGTATTATTTATCATTCAACTGGATCTATGAGTACGGACCAAGTAGACTAGAGTCTGGGAAAAATACTACATACAGCTTATATATGTGACTCTGGATTAATAGGACTACAAATTTATTCCTCGATTGTTGCCTTGGTTAAGTGAATAAGTAGACTAAGTAGGTGATTTAGGATTACAAATGATGTTCTGTTTCCTTGGATAGCAATTTGGACCATGGACTACCAGCATATATATAATAATTGAACATAAGTGGGTAAAGCCTTGATGAGTTAGGTTTCGATATCCACTAATGTCGACTCCTAGATAGATTATAATCAGCGGTGTAAGCTTTATGTGGGTTTAGGTTAATTGTGACAGGATTAACTGGAATACAAACCTAGAGTTTAGGGAGAAGAACCACCTAACTTAAGAATGATATAACACCAATGAAGTAATATAATTATTGCACACATAGACAATTCCTACATTTCATTAGATTAAACTGGCTGATACATTTTCCTTACATTAGTGCTTGACCGCTTCTTTACAGTTTGTTTATCTGCTTGTGTGTGTTAATTGTCGTATTTGTTTCATTTAGTTTAGATTAAACCAAAACTCGTGCCAGTCTCTCAGGCTGAACCCCCTTGTGTTAGTTTAGGTTTAAGTATAATTAATTAAGATAAATTAGTACTAATCTAGATAACTAAAATACTGATAGATTTAAGTATTAACGCTCACTCTTCGTGATCGACACCCTACTTACCAACGAACCTGCAACTGATCGGGTACACTACTCGTTAGTGTTAGTCAATAGGCAAAGTCGACAAAATATAAATAGCTTAACTTGATAATAATAATTACCTATACAATGATAGCACATCAAGTTTTTAGCGCCGTTGCCAGGGAGTGAAATTATTAAATACTTGTTTATTTGTGTTTTAGTTTAGATTTAATGTTTTAGATTAGTTTGCATTGTATATTTTTGCATATTTGTGTGTTTGTTTATTCTTCTGCATTTAGTTTAGTTTTTATTAGTTTGTTGTTTTATGTTTCTAGTCAAGTTGTTGCAGGAAATAGACAACCCATGTACTACTATAAAAGAATATGTTCAGTTTGACACTGAGAGAGCTCTTAGGCACGGTCAAGTTTATAACTAGGAAACTGCTCAGTATGGTAAGATCAGCTGGTGTCTTAATACTGTAGACACCGACATCTTAAGATTTTTTTTTTAAATTCCCAGCTATAGTTTACGATGATGCTTTAAAACTAGAGGCTAATTTCTCTTCTATACCCGCACTAAATTCTGAGCTTATCAATAATGTTAACCTGGAAAATAAAAGATCATTGCCCGAGCATGATTATGATGATGACAATAAAATAAATATCAAGCGGTTTTCGAGAAATTTATCTATCGAACCATTGAGTAATACAATTAATATCAATGTAGATACCAATGTGGATGCGTTAAACAAACTTTGAGAAATATGTCATAAAATAATTAATAGGTTTTTCGCAATCAAAACTTTTATCAAAGAGTTATGTATTAATATCATGATTTGGAATTACTTTAATAAAGGGATGCTATTAAATTTTGTTAGAAATTTGTATATGCCATTTGGCATTACCTTCGATCCCAGGTTATTTTATAAGGATAAAGGAGTACACATGTGCTATTTAATTCTGCAAATTGATGTTGCGGATGCCAAGGTACATTACCTAAAAATTCACCAAAATTGATCTCTTAGTGATGGATACAGCGTATCGATCTTTGATCAATACGCCGTATCAAAAAAATTTAATGATATTTTGACTAGTCAATTTTTGAATTAATACAGAGTATTTATTAAAACTAATACGACATATTCAACAGGGTGTTTGAATACCTCTTAATAAGTCATTGCATGCATGTTTGGGTTTTACAAAAAATAATACACCGCGTTTAAAAATCTTTGTGAAGATCTCTAGTTTGATTTAGATTTCGTTGATTAGCTTATTCCTAAACTAAGGACAAGGTACGATTGTTTCCTTTAATCTTTGCTTATTTCAATTTTATTAAATTAGGTTTAAGTTCATGAAATTAGGGGTTTTTTGTTTAGGTTGTGTTGAGTGCGAAATTGGTAGCGTTTTGATGTGTTATACCCCCATGATATGTTGTCGCTAGGATTAGTGTGTTGAGATTTTGGATCAAAATGGGTATAATTGGATATTATCACAACCAACTTATATCAGCAATACCAATATGGTGTATTCATTAAACTTAATACGGCATATTGCATTCTTTAAAATTCCCAATTCTTCGTGTCCTCATTAAATCTATACGGCGTATCCAGTTTAATGGATACGACGTATCGATTATCTAATACAGCAGCAGATTTAATATTTCGTACTCCGTTCTCGTGTTTGGTTCTCTATATTCTCTTTCTTATGAACTTTTCTTGCTAACGATTTCCTGATCCTTAGGCTATGATGGAAAAAGCCACAAAAGACGAATATAAGGAAAAATCAAAAACGCTCGACTTACTCAACATAGATGTCAATTTGTTCACTAGTGATACACCTCTTAGGACGATTTATGATGAATTTTTCTAAGGTTAGTGAGGAAAGAAAGAAGAGAAAGGATCAAGTGAAGGGGCTTGGAGCAATTATGTACCCAATGAGGAGTGGAAACGTTTGGAGCAAACGAGAATAAATGATGGTAATACAATTTAAGCAAATCAAGAATGTATAGGTGATTATGGGCCGATGATAGATTTCAATGATGACTTCGGAGATTTAGTTGACTACTTTGTTTCTAATGATGCACCTTTTATTGTTAACAAAGAGGAAGGAAGAATCAAGGAAAGAAGGTGCAAATCACTTGGCATGCCGTGCAAATGTGTTGCTATAATGGAGCACGAGTTTGATATTTGGGCAAAAACCAAAGAAAACGTGTCTCAAGTCTACCAATATATTTTTCGTAAGAAGGACGAAGGGAGGTCCGTGAAGCATGCATGAGATAGAGTGAAGCTGAAGCAAGTCTAACTTAAAGACTTTTTTGTAAACAAAAGTGCTTACCAGGAGACAACCCAGAATGTAATTTCAATTTTTGTTATCGAGTCTATCTTCCCATGTTATCGATACAGTGTATCCAATTTTATGGATACACCATATTGACCAACCTGGACGTTATCCCTTTTATTTTCAGTACTTTGAAACTTTATTGTCAGACTTGTCAATACGGCGTATTCATAACTATGAATACGATGTATTTGACCTCTGACCCGTATTAGGTTTGTTTTTCATTAATACGGCGTCTCCTGAAACATGGATACGGCGTATCGACTTCCTGTACAGTTATCATTTTCATTTTTATTTTATTTTCTAACCGACATGTAGGCTCTAATCTAAACCATGATCACTTCACTAGAATAAGAAATATAGAAAGAAGATTGATAAGAAAAGAGAAGGAAGAAAAGAAGAAATATTAGATTGAGAAAGAGTGTTTGGATGGTTATAACAAGTGTGTGAAAAATAAATGAGAACCAACACCATCTCCACACTTAGAGAGGGGTATTTATACCACATATTGGGCAGGCCTTCATAGACATTGTTGAGCCAAGTGGATTAACTTAATAGGTCGGGCTCGGGTTAACTTGGGCTTAAACCCGTAACACATACAACATTAGATTAATATTTTGAGCCCGTTTACCCTTCTAGCCTATTATAACGAATACTAAATAAAGGCCGAAGCTTCCATGTCCGACTCAATATTTTTGAGGCTAATAATTTCCCCCGAAGTGAGGTCTTCAAATCCTTCGATCTTGGGTTCCTTGAGATTGTGTTGTCATTAAGTTCTTGAGTCTTGTTCTTGGTCTTTCTCATTGTCTTTAGTTCTGATATCTTTAAATCTTTCCTTGTTTTTCTTTGCCGTCTTTGTCATCTTGCGATCTTGTGTCTTGATAAACATGCTCATAGTTTGCATCATCTTGAAAGCTTGCTAACAATCTCCCTTGATAATCTTTGTCTTGATAATCTTGATATTTTAAGGAAGATCTTGAGTATCAGAGTTGCGGTAGTCTTTGTCTTTAATTCTTGAGCTTTCTTGATTCTTTAATCTTGATGCTTATTGTATGTCTTTGTAGCTTGAGCATGAGAATGTGATAATGAATCCGACTCTGCTAGAATGAGGTTGTAACATCGTCTCCAGTACCTGCATTTTAATGTTAGTGTTAAATAGTAGATATGGATGAATATGGCTTTCTCATTCATCACGGTTCGGTTATATTAACCTTCACTTCCGTGAGGACCGTTTTACAGTGTAAACAATATACCTATGATTAGGTAGATTCAATTTAAGAAGAATCTCCTTGACAGGGTTTCCAGCTGTACTAGCTTTTTTACGTTATCGGAACATCTCAAAGCAGACAACATGATAAGAGTGAATCAGATAGTTACTATCAATCTGATTGAGTCGTCAATTCATTTACTGGACCAATATTGATATCTAGTTGCCACAAGCTTGATCTATATATAATCTTACAAATCACCTACCGCAGTGTTGTTTGATGTTGAAACTGGAAGGATTTCCATTCGTCACTGTGAATACTAAAGAGTATCACTCTGATTGTTTTGGCAGAATCACAAGGATAATGCATGGGACTCTTGTTAACAGCTTGTGAACTTAATGGTGTTCAATAAGTGTTTGTCATGGAATGTGTCCTAATGATATATATTTATTGATCTCTTGGCTCTAGACTTGATTTATGTGTTTTGGTTTTAGTGATCAGAGGCTGGAGTAGACTGCCACCTTTTCAATATCAACTAACTCGGAGTGAGAAAGTCAAAAGAAGTCACCGGAGTGATAAAGTCACAAGAATTCGTGTGATAACACTGTGACAAATGAGACAGAATCGTTGGGAGAAACTATTGAATGGATGGGAAGTGTTGTGCAATCATCACTTGTCCATGATTCTTGTCTCAATACCAGAATTCATCGTGTTAAAACCGTTACAATTATTGACCTTTTCTGCCTAAAGTGAGTGGAGGGCTTATTTCTTTTCAGCCTTTATCGATACATTTCTTTTTCATTCTTCAACCCCTTCAATGCTTACCAAGACGTCATTACTAACACCTTGTTGTGATTGTTCCAGTGTTAACTTATGTCTTAGTCAGCATTATTCCCGTTTCTCGTTCTTCTCCAAATCATACCTAAGGACTGCTATTTCTAACTATGGAGTGTCCTTGGGTAGATCCCTCTGGTTTTGGTTGGATCATAGGACTAATACCTAACCTAATCACCTTATAACTTCAAAATATTTGTGAAATTAATAGGTTGTTGGGTATTTGATCGTAACCATAAAACCAAGTTTGAAAATCAGTCAAAGTGTTTGATAAAATATCAAAACATTTAACACTTTGAAAGTTTCATCTTTTGAAAAAACTCCCCCTTCACACGTGCATCGATAATCGAAAGTGTTTCGCACATGTGGGTAAGAGTATAAAGCACTTTGAGTCTTTAGATCACTTATTATTTTTTAGATCACATTTTAATCATATTTCTTCCCTTATTTTAAATACTAATTCACTTAGTCTTTGAAATACCAAGTGATTAAAATTTGTCATGAAAATTTCATGGGGTGAAAAATATTACATCATGAATTATGTGGAACTTTCTCTTCTTGATCCCCCTCAATTTAACATATGTTTGACACCAAAGAAAATGATACCAAGTTGTAAAAAGAATATAAAATTGAGGTTGAGACAGTGTTGAGCACACAGTTTTGAAAGATTCTGAATTGTCATTGAAGAATTCTTGAAAAATTATGCTCAAACACTGGATCATATTATAACAAACATTCTATAGAGTTGTCATTATTATTACTGAGTTGTTATTAAGAGACTTTTGATAATGTTTTGAATACATAAGAATTATCGTGGGATGATGTATCCAGAATCATTAAAACTTTGTTTTTCAAAAAACTCCCCCTCAACAATTCACTCATTTAAAAAAAATGATATCATTTGTTAGAAAATGATTGTCTTTGAAAACTTTGTGAGGGACGGAGTGTTGAACACATAATTTTGAAAGATTTTGAATTGTCATTGAGAAATTCTTGAAAATTAGTGTTTAGCTTTTGAAAAAAATAACATATTAGAAGACTTCTCTTCTAACTTTAAGGATAAGCGCACTTATGCGTACACCTTCCTTTTTTTAGATCAAAACTTTGAATCTCTTGTAAGAACTACTCAAGACCGAGAAGATTGACCTTCTCGTTGTTAGGATAAGTTATCTTTATAGATAAACTTTTCTTTCTTTGAAGTCCGGGTTATGTACTGAGTTTCACATAAGCCATACTATTAAAATTAGAAATGACATGTTTTAAAATCATTTGAACTCTTACTCGAACTTCATTTACACACCCGTGTCAATATTAATCGACATTTCTAGGTACGTAAATGTTATCGATTCCAAGAGACATGTCGAGAAGATTTTTTTTGGTATTTTTGAAATTATCTAATTTTGTATTTGCTTTTTGAAATTTTATATTTTTGTATTTGGTTTTATAGGTTTTAAATTTTATATACAAAAATTAAAAGAAAATTAAAATAAAATAAAAAATCAAGAAGTAAGTAAACATCGAATCCCTTGGGACTTCGGTCTAGCAGATATCTCTTGTATCAAAGTTGTCCCATGTAACCTTGGTCTCCCATATATCACATTTTCTTTTATCCACACCTTGATTCATTCATTCTTTAGATTGAAAGGAGTACCTGCATTCAAATCAAAAGTTTGTTCCTCCTGGACATTGATGGATGTACCTGCACTTGAATCAAGATTTTGTATGCATTCATGAATATTAGTGATATCTGTATTGGAGCCATGTGAGGATTCACTGTCAACCTTGGTTGTGCTAGAGATGAATATCTTTCCAATAGGAACCCACCTAAGACTAACTGTCTTAAAAATTCTACCCGTCGGTTTCCACCTAAGATAAGATCTAGGAGTCTTTGTTTTCTCATGCACAACGAAAGTATTTTTGATTGAAAACCTATGTCCTGTTGGGATCTATCTTTTTGGTTTCTTTGCAACACTTATTTGCTCTATGGGTTTGTATCTTTTTGTTGTCTTATGGGATGGTACCTTAGCACATGGGTTGACCTCATTCAGGAATTTTGTTACACACTGATCATGATTTGCATTAAAGACACATTTCTGACATATTGAACAAACAAAGTGTTTTGAGTCAGAAAAATTTCTAGAATTCCTAGAGTGTTCTGCTATGGGCACAGTCTTTGTCATTACGCAACTATTCTTAGATGCAGGCCAATTCCTAGACTTTTGGTTACCGATCCTAGGTTTTGGTTTGCAATCATTAGCTGTGCTTTGTGATCTAGCAGAAGGTATCACACTAGGTCTTGAATTCCTACCACTTTCTTGTGTCTTTTTCCTAGCTTCTTCTAGATAGTGATTATGAACAATGTCATTTGAACTAAATCTTGGCATGTTCTTTGAGCTATTCCTAGATTTGCTAGATGCAATCACATGATGAGGTTTTACAACACCAGATTCTCGAATTTTAGGCAAATAATGTGTAGTGACTGGTTTTGACAAATCATTATTCACATCAACTTAGGAGGCAAACCATGGTTTTAAAATTCTAGGTCGTTCAGATTTAAACCCAGTCGGTTGTCTAACAACTGATTGGTTTCTGTGTGGTTGAAGAACTGGTTTCCCTAAGATTGATGGTTTTGCAAACTTAGTATCCACACTAGTTCCTTTTAACTTTCTTAATTTGTTTTTCAAAGCTGCAGTTGCAAAAACCTTTTCCTGAATCTGAGCTTTCAAATGAGCATTTTCAAGAGACTTTTTGTTCAGTTGTTCAATTAAAGAGTCATTCTGGTCTTTGGTTTATGTTAGGTTATCATTTCATCACCAAAACACACAAAATAAGAAAAATCTTATAGAGAAAAAGAGGGTTTAGAGAGATAAATAAAAGAAAGAAAATTAGTGACTTCTATTATGAGAAAATGAGAAGCAACACCCTCCCTAACAAGCTAGGGAGGGGTATTTATACATGAAATGAGGTGCGGCCTCTTATGGTTTATGTTGGGCCTTAATGGGCTGTGACTAGCTTACTAATAGGCTTTAGCCCGACACTTAGGCCCAATTAGCTTAAATGAATTCTCGTAAACTACGTTTTCCTATACAAGGCTCAGGAATAATAATGACCATCACTTTACGTAAAAACACGGCTAACAATCTCCCCCTAAGGGGTGGTCATTGAATTGTGGATCACTTCTTGTGACGTCTTGAGTCTTGGAGCCTTGTGTTCTTGGGAATTCTTTTGAAGATCCTTTTGCATGCTTGTGATCTTGGATCTTGATCTTTAACTTGATATTCTTTTGACAAAATTCTTATATCGTGGTTTTTGGCCTTGATTTGTCTTGACTACTGCGATCTCTTAATCTTTATCCTTATATCTTTATGTCGCCTTACGATCTTGTGTCTCCATCCTCATGCTTAAGGTCTTGAAAGCTTGTTAACAATCTCCCTCAACATTTTCTTTGACATGATTACTTGTACCACATAATGGAAGGAGTAGTACTTGATCCACTTGTAAGATATATCTTTGTTATTTCTCGGCAATCTTGTCGATAATGTTCTTTTGAGGAAGTACTTGTACATCATAGATTGCGGAAGACTTTGACGCATGTACTAGAGCTTTCATCATGTATTTATCTTTGTCGATTGAGCATGAGGTGGTGAATCTTGACTCAGCTAGAATGAGGTTGTAACGTCGTTACTTATACTTGAAAATTTAAGTTAGTGATAAACAACAGATATAGACGAATATGGCTTTGTCATTCGTCATAGTTTGGTTACATTAACCTCTGGTTCCGTGAGGACCATTTTACAGTATAAGATATTGTACCTGTGATCAGGTGGATTCAATTTGAGAAGAATCTCCTTGACAGGGTTTCCAGCTCGAAGTGTTGGATCATCTAACGCAGATGCATTAGATTCACCGTACTTGCTTGTTCTCATTATCGGAACGTCTTAAAGCAGACAACACGATAAGAGTGAATCAGATAGTTACTATCTTTTTGATTGAGTCGTCAATTCATATACTGGACCAAAATCGATATCCAGTTAACACAAGCTTGATTCATTTAGAATATCGCAAGTCACCTACTGCAGAGCTATTTGATGTTGACTCTGGAAGGATTTCCATTCATCATTATGAATACTAAAGAGTATCACTCTGAATGTTCTGGAAATTACCACAAGGATAATGCGTAGGACTCTATGATACCAAATGTTGTATAATGATGTACGACATTTTGTATATTGGAATTTGTGTCCTAGTGAGATTTTTGATTGATCTCGATAGCTCTAGACTCTATAAGTGCACATTTGTTATTTGGTAATCGGAGGCTGGAGCGGACTGCCACCTTTTCAATATCAACGATCTTAGAATGAGAAGGCTGATAGAAACGTGTTGATCTCCGTGAGAAATGAAACAAACTTCTTTTAAGAGAAGCCTGAGTAGTTGGGATGGGTTGTGCCTTGCATCACTGGGTCCATGATGACTTGTCTTCAATACCAGAATCATCATTGTGATTACCGATAGATTATGCATTGACCCGGTTTTTGCCTAAAGTTGTATGGAGGGCTTCTTTCTTTACGCCCTTTATCCTTACATTTCTTTTTAATTCTTCAACCCCTTCAATGTTAAACCAATGCGTCCTCATTATCACCTTGTTGGGATTGTTCCGGTGATAACTCATGCCTTGCATAACATTCTTCCCGATCTTACTTTACTCCTTTTTTCAGTCATACCTAGGACTTTTACTCTATCTAATGGAGTGTTCCTCGGTAGATCCCTCTGGTTCTGGCTGGATCATGGAACGAAGATACCTAACCTTAACCGCCTTATAACTCCTTGACAAAACAACAGTTGGTCGGTCTTTGGGTATTTCCATGAAGATCAATAAAACCATTTGAAAAATCAATCAACGTGTCTGAGAAATCATTTAAGACACATTGAGAGTTTCTAGAATTACCAAAAAGCTCCCCCTACACATATGCACCTGATTATGAAAGAGTTTTGCACATGCGAGGTTTGGGAACGCACTTATAGATTGAAGATCGTATCCATATTAAGCTTTATTAATCACTTTTTAATCATTATTCTCCCCCTCAAAATTTGCATACGTGGTGACAATTTTTGAAATATTAGTGAATTAAAAACAAGTTAATGCCCGTTAATTCACATGAGTCTAACTAAGTCTTGGGAGAACATGAGAGCATGTTGAATGAATCTTATTATTATACTCCCTCTCAATAATAGATTAGAGTGAAAACTTGGAGTGGGAGTTTGTTGAGCACACAATTTTGAAAGAATTTGAAATTTCTTTTTGATGAAAATATCTTGAAAAATTATGCTCAACAGGAAAATGATTTTTGATTTATCTGATTAATTATCATTTCCTTGGTGCTTCTCTTGAGCATTCAAAACTTTGAATGGTTACATAACTTTGCTCAAGACCGAAAAGATGTGAACTTCCCGTTGTTTAGGATAAATGTACATAAATGAACATTTTCCTTTCTTTGGAGTCCTAGTCCTAAGCTGACATTTACTTAGAAGTCGTAGAGAAAATTTTGAAGAGACATGTTTTGAAAACTTTTAAAACTCTCGCTCGAACTTCATTTATATACTCGTGTTAATATTAATCAACATTTCTAGGTGCGTAAATGTTATCGATTTACGAGAGACATGTCAAAGAAGATTATTTTTGGTATTTTTGAAATTTTTTGATTTTGTATTTTGCTTTTATAGGTTTTATAATTTTATATTTTGTTTTTCTGATAAATATATACAAAGAATTACTGTGATTTTGCAAGACGTTCAAGCTCCTGTGGAGACAAACTGCGCATACCAAGGCGACGAACCAAATAATTAAACTTATCCACTAGAAGGGCTTTGGTAAAGAGGTCGACTAATTGGTAATCAGTCTTGACAAAATACAGTTCAATCGTACCTTTTTCCACGTGCTCCTTTATGAAATGGTAGCGAACGGCTATGTGTTTTGTTCTTGAGTGATGGACTGGGTTGCAGGATATGGCTATGGCTGATTTCAAATCACAATAGATAGGAATCTTGTTGAAGTGAAAGCCATAATCCGTTAACTGTGTCCGCATCCAAATGACTTGGGCACAACAAGCGAATAGAGACACATATTCTGCTTCTGTAATTGACAGCGCCGTACTATAACACCCTGTGTTTTCAAGTCTTTGACGACGTCAATAAATGTGCTATTTATTTTTATTATTGTACGTGTTTGCTTAAAATTGTAAACGTTAAGTTAAATCGCGTACGCCAAAAATTAGCGTTCAATGTAAACGGGCACCAAACAATTAAATGTTTACATCAATCAAGGGTTATATAATTATTTTGAGAATAATTATTAACTTTGTTCATTTTATTTTTATCGGATACGTTAAGTGTATACGTTTCGCGATAAATTGCGTTTAGGCACTCCCGGAACCACGAAAACTTTTCTACGCTTCAACAAATACCCACTTTTATACCCAATAAATAAAAGTTACATAAATATATCATATCTATCTTTGTTTTGCCGAAATTCATACAACATATATGAATATATACATGATAATTTTGGATAAGTCTTGCAACTTGGTCAAATGAACACCTTACTTCTTTAATGATGCTCCATACCTAGCTTACTTGACTAAGGACCATCCCTAAAGGCCATACCATGTTCCTTGACTAACTATTGCATCTTTTTGACCATCTACATCTTATATACATGCATTACTAGAAAGAGATAACACATATACACAAAACACTTGGTAAAAATTCACAAAAACCTCTCTTTTGCTCTCTCTTTGGCCACGGCACAAAACAACCACCCAACTAAATCCATACAAAATTTTCTACAACCCTTACACTTCTATATACACATATCCTAAGATGTACTAAGGCATTTGCAAGCATTGGTTAACCATTTCCAAGTTATAATCAAGAAAAAGGAAGCTAGGGTTTAGTGAAGGAAAGTAAGAGTTTATAAAGTGCAAGTTTGATTTTTGTGGCTAAACAAGGGTTTAGTACTTGTTCATCATCACCATCATTCTTCTTAAGGTCCATTTAAACTCTTTATGTTGCTATAATTTTCATTATTATGCATATGATATTTCTAGTTAGCTTAAATCACCATTTAGGTTTTAATCATGAAAATGAGATATATACTTGAAATGATCATTTTACACACTTTTATTTTATGTTGTGATTTTTTACATCATGTTAACACAATTGATGAGAAAAGTTGTATTCATATTGTTTTGGAGTAAAACAGATTATGAGTAAATTAGGGTTTTTCATAACTACATAATTTGTTTCATTAAAGAAATACATAGACATGTTAAATATTGATTATGGACTTTTAATCATGATTATAGAACACTAAAATAAGGTCATATGGAAAGAAATGCACTTGTACACACTTGGTTATATGTAAAAATGATTATTTAGAAAACTAGTAAATTAGAGATTTCTTAAGTAAAGTTATGATCTTAAGTATTATCATAAATTAATTAACCTAAGTAACTTGGACACATAAGGACTATTATGGACAAATGAGACATCATATATGTATGATTTATAAAGTATATGATATATGAGACTTGTGGTAAAATACAAAAGTAGTAAAGTATAAAGAAAAGATCATAAATGGACTTAATCTAACATGCCTAAACCATTCTGTCCCAAATCGAATTTTATCAATTTTATTTTATATTTTTTAAGATTATACATTTCACGACGCATTCCGAAAAATAAGAAACTTGGTTAAAACGGATTAATAACGAAAAAAAGTTACGTTAAAACGGTTTAGTTACTAAACGAGTGTAAGTAAATATTTTATAAAAACATTTTTTTATAAAAATTACAAACTGCAAGGGTTGGTTAGTATTTTTAACAAATAATACATATTTTTAGGTTCCAAAATGTAAGAATCGTAATTTTTCAATTAATAACGAATGGTTATGGAAATTTGCATGGTTTTCGCAATTAATACTTTTATAAAAATATTTTTAAAAGTTTTAATTCATGACAGAAAGTTATTATTTTTGTAAACCTCATAAAATATAGAACTTTCAAATACGAGGAACGTCCTCGAAAAAAATCGTTGAAAATTAATAACGGTGTATATCGAATAAAATACGACGTTTTACGGGTTTTACGACAATTAAATCGATAAAAATATACATAGGGTCTGATGTGAACAGTAATTTTACTGTTCACCAGCAGGTCCGAAATTCGAAAATGTCAATTTATGATAACTCGTCTTAATACGAAAAGATGGACATAAGAAACGCGAGGAATCGAGACTTAAAAACGCGAAAGTTTGACAGTTTTACCTATACGGTAATATTAAACGTTTTAACTTTTCATTAACACAATTTTTCCAAAAAACAATTAGTTGGGTTGTTTGAGGTCATATCGAGTTATGTTGTTATCAAGTACTATATTATAGGGAGTTTCATAATGAGGCTCTTCGGATGGCGTTCTTTCGTACGACGTTGTTGGTTTTACGAATTTAAAGTGTCCTAACTCCATCGAACGTCAGGTCAATGCCGCTTTAAATTATGATAGCGTCCGAAACGATAGTACAAATGTAACAACTAGATTAGATTATATTCAATGTTGTTAGGATCTAAGTACTCAGTTACTTACACGACCTTAATTTAATTAGGTAGCATTTGATCAATTCGTCGTTGGCGCGTTAATTGTGATACACTCGACATTAACTCACTCATGGTGAGTTCATTAGCCCACATTTTCATTTGCTTTTGTTTTACAAGTTTTTCGGGAGTGTGAAAGGACATGCAATGCTTTACAATTGGACACAAGTGGTTATGTTGCATGTTGTTTACGATTCTGTGTTGCTATGTAGCACGATAAACCATTTCTGAGCACATTATGCTTGAACTGTTATTGTTGTGCGCGAATGTTTATTAATAGATCCTATTGGGTATGACAACCCCGTTCGGGTGATTAGCTATCGCTACCTGTAGTCAAAGAACGTATACCATTTCGATTAAAAGGATTAAGTTGACGGGTTAGAAACATCACACGGGCAATGTAGGCATTAATTTGGTATTTATACACGTAAGCTTCATGTGTCCTGAGCTTGAGCAAGTTAATTACATTTATATGATTTCTGCATCTGTTGCATTATCATACACTTGGGAAATCTTGTGGTCCTACAATATATGATTTATCAAACCTATGAATTCACCAACATTATTGTTGACGTTTTAAAGCAATGTTTTTCTGGGGATCAATAAGCACAAGGTGCGATGGATACATTGGTGTTTTGATTATGGATGTTCTTGCATTAAAGATTTGTCCGCATTTCATTTTGTTATCTGTTATGCGGCGCGAAAATCTTTGTATTTTGATTATGTGAAAAGTTAAGCTAAGTGCTTATGTAACAATTGATTTGTTAAATCCAATGTATCGTTTTTCCAAACGACTCTTTTTTGGTCTTCATAATATATCTCTTGTGTTGTTGATCTAAAGTAACACGCCCAGACCCATATTCCGCCTGGACCCAATTTGGGGGTGTTCAAGATTGGTATCAAGAGCCAAGGTTATAGAGAACTAGGTCAAATGTTTTGCTGGACTATACGTTTTCAAGATGTTGTTTTTATAAACAATGATTACACGGGATATACATTTGTGCATACATTATGCGTACAATACTTGCTGCATTAGTTGTTGGACTAGATGCTCTTGTAATATTATTACATGTTATACTATACATGTATAGTACTATAAGAGTTTATATGGAATACTAATATAAGCTATCTTTGGATTTTCAGATTTAGTCATGTCAGATTCTGAGGAATCGGGGATCACGCATACGACAGTATCCAGTCTATATGAGGACCTATCCGATATAGGTTCACCTAGAGCCGATGACCATGAGTTCCCAGAGCCACATTACATGCTAGAGGACCCGTACGCAGAGGCCGCTCTTCATGCACCACCCTCTCCCGACTATGTGCCTGGCCCGGAGGAGCTGTGCAGGCCCACCCTCACCTGACTATGTTTTCCAGGTCCAGAGATTGCTTGATGCGAGATTGTTGCGGGGGACAGCCATATGATGGGACGCCCTCACCTTATGGCACACTCACCTGATGATGTTCCGGAGTTGACCTGAGACAGATCCGGAGGAGGGATGACGATGAGGACCCTGAGGAGGATCCTATTGACTATTCTGCGGACGGAGGAGATGACGGAGACGATGAGATGGACATTGAGGAGGATGAGGATGCTGATATGGATGTCGATGAGGAGGATGAGGATGATGAGATGGATGACGAGGAGGCGGAGGAGGAGCACTCAGTCCTGCCTACCAGTATTGTTGCTTTACCAGTATGCCCGCTGAGGAGGAGCCTGAGCCATTTTTTGAGACCGATGAGTTTTTTGCGGACACACCACCACCTACCCTGCACTAACCGCATGACAGCTAGGAATTTCCATTCCAGATCATTACCTGTTTACTCAGCCATGGTCGACTCTGAGGTTTGCTAGATTAACTTGACTATATCTTCCCCACAGCATCACCACTATCTCCTCCTATGGTCTTCTTCACCACCACAGGATTCCTTTACAAGTATTCACCACCCACTAACCCTGTTATTGACTGCACCACTCCTAGTCCTATTCCGTTCATTGGGCTATCGAGCTGCTACGATTGGATGAGAGCTGAGGTGCAGACATACTTCCGATTCACCACATTACACCACCCTTCCTACTTCTCCCCACTAGACCGGTATGGCAACACCCCATTGCTACATCAGCTCATACTTCCATTCCACCACTGATCATTACCATTGACAGTCATAGGAGGGTAGACCGAGTGTTAACCTACCACCTCGGATGGGATTTAGGGTCTCGCACTATGGTACGGGTTGAGGTCGGAGGAGTGCTCCGCCGCTGTGCTTGCTAGACAGCTGGAGGTATAGAGCTGATTACGGTTTTGTTGCCACTATGGACAGGTTGGTTTTAGACGATGACCCTGGAGAGGTTACGTTGGATATTGGATTTAAGATTCATGGGAATTGAGTCGTTGAGACTTTACTGGGACGCTCGGTTAGCACCGATAAGAGTTGGGTGCACACATGAGGAGTTTGAGTCGTTGTTAGACGAGATACTGATGTGTTTACACGAGGTTGGAATGATGAGAGGGTGGCAGGACAGTTATTGGCCCGGCCGGGTCAATATGTTGTTTCGGGGATAGACGTACTCATGGCATACACGTCAGCTCATGGAGACGAGGCTGGCTGTCCAGAGAGGCTTGGAGAAGAGCCATGATTTTCGAGCGATCTTGTATGGAGGGGGGTTATATCTCTACGGACCACAGTCTTAAGCACAGATGGAGGAGATCACCGAGTTTCATCGCCGATGTCAGGAGGCAGAGAGTGTTGTAGAGTTGTTAGATAAGACCCGCAGGAGGCGGGAGGAGATGAGAGAGTGAGAGCTGCGGATCGCACTCGACTGCAAGCAGATTGTTCAGGACTTGACTGCGGTACAGACACTCAGAGGGAGATGGTTCCACTACAGTGGAGGGTCGCACACTGCTGGGCAGTATTGTGAGTCGACTTACAGGGAAGGGGTGAATTGCAGGGACAGGTTACATTCCTTACTGGACAAGCAGGGACAGCTGGTGGTCCTGCACAGCCGGGCTGCCAGAGGAGGTTGGTACTAGCAGTTCGTAGATTAGCTCTGTTATGGGTAGTTGTTTGTAATAGCTACTAAGTATTAGGGTTTAATCTTGGGACTAGTATGGATTTAGGTTGTTATGTTTACTTTGTAACCTAAAACATGATGATCCTTTTTGTATCCGAACAAATAATGTATGTTTTTCGTTATATTGAAATGGTTGTATTTGTCTATGTCTTTAAATCGTATTTGTGATGAATGATTGTCGATTTGGGTTTAGTATCGTTTGTATAATTACAAACTCAATTGTAATTTCACTGTGTGATGTGATCTCACTTTAATTTTCATGGATATGTCATGTCGTGGTTATGATTTTATGAAATTTAACAAATATTGTATTTTCTTATGATTGAAGAAAATGGCACCAAAAAGAGCCACGAGGACAACACCAAAACCACAGCAATCCACACCATATGCTCACTAATGCTCAACTCCAAACTATTGATCATAATCCAAGGAGTCAGTGCGCCTGCGCACGTTGACGCAACTAGGAAATATGGCAATGATAGTCATTGTTCGGGGCAAGGATGTCAGGGATCTGAACGCGTTGCTCGTGAGTGCATTACCAGGATTTCATGAAATGCAAACCTTGTTTTCAAAAGGCACCGGAGGGAGTGGTTTGAGTTAACCAATGGTTTGAAAGAATGGAGGACTGTCTTTCGAATAAGCAATTTCGCTCGGGCGGTGGAAAATCGGATCATAAATTTGCTACTGTACTCTGTTAGCAGGTGCCTTGACATGGTGGAATACCCTGTTATGACGTTACTCATGATGTTGCTTATTCAATGACTTGGCGTATGAATCCTGTAAGAGAAGATGACTGACAAGTATTGCCCATCGAAAACGAAATGAAGAAGCTAGAAGCTGAGATGTGGAACATGAAGGTAAGTAGGGTCTAATTGGTCAAGTTCAACCAACGTTTTCAAGAGCTAGCAATATGTGTGTTAGGATTGTTCCTGAGGAGGCGGATAAATTGAAGGTATGTCGGGGGATTGCCAGACATGATTTCAATGAAACAGTGTGGCTTCAAAGCCCAAAGACAATGGCAAAGAGGTATTCTAAATGGCCTACAGAATTGATTAATGGTCAAGAGAGTCCAGTACCATGGCGGAAAAGACAATCTGATAACAAGAAGGAAGTCTGAAAAACACTTCCCCGGTAGCAATCAGATTCAACAACACAGGCCAAAACAAGAGGCAGAAACACGGGGAGGGCGTACACTGCTGGATCAGGTGATAAGAAACCATATGGGGGATCTAGACCCCTATGCTCAAAATGCAATTACCACCATGACGGCCCGTGTGCTCCAAAGTGCTATAAATGTAACAAATATGGTCACATCGCTCGTGACTGTAGAAGTACGGGAAATGTCAACAACAATAACAACCAGAAGGGCACCGGATCGGGTCAGAAACCTACTTGTTTTGAGTGTGGAGCTCAGGGGCACTTCAAAAAGGAATGTCCAAGACTGAAGAACAACAAAGGCAACCGTGGTAATCAAGCTGGGAATGATAGGGCTCCAGCGAAGGTGTATGTGGTTGGAAATGCGGGGGCAAACCCGGACAATGTCGTTGCGGGTACGTTCCTTCTAAACAATCGTTATGCTTATATCTTGTTTGATACGGGTGCCGATCGAAGTTTTTGTTGTCTTACTGCTTTAGCTCCCAATTAAATCACACCTTATACCCTTAGATCATATAATGATGTTGAACTAAGCCGACGGGGAGGTTAATCGGGTTAATACATATACTTAAGGGTTTGCACATTAAAACTTCCTATAACCACCAGAATTCAATATAAACTTAATGCCTTGTAGAACTTGGTTAGTTTTCGATGCTATAATCGGTTTTATGATTGGTTGGCAAAGGCACCATGCGGTATTGCATGTTGCCAAGAAGTTGTTCGCTAATCCCCTGTAAAAAAAAACCCTGGACCATAGCGGTGCGGACAGTACCCAGGAAATGTGACACGATTTTACCATCATTTATTGCACTAAAACGCAGAAGTAATAGTGGAAAGGTTTTCCTATCTTTCTAGCACATGTCACCACAAAAGAGATTGAAGACAAGTCGGAGGAGAAGCGACTTGAGGACGTACCCATAGTTCAAAACTTTCCTGAAGTATTTCCTGAAGACTTGCCGGGTCTTCCTCCGACTCGACAAGTGGAATTCCAAATTGATTTGGTACCTGGTGCTGCACCGGTGGCACGGGCACCCTATCGACTGGCGCCTTCTGAGTTAAAGGAATTATCTGAGCAACTAAAGGAGCTATCCGACAAAGGCTTTATAAGGCCCAGTTCCTCACCTTGGGGAGCTCCGGTCTTGTTTGTCAAGAAGAAGGACGGTTCATTCCGGATGTGCATTGACTACCGGGAACTGAATAAATTAACGGTGAAGAACCGTTATCCGCTCCCAAGAATTGATGACCTATTTGATCAGCTCCAAGGGTCGAGTGTCTACTCGAAGATTGACTTAAGGTCAGGATATCACCAATTAAGGGTTCGAGAAGAAGACGTTCCGAAGACTGCCTTCAGAACTCGATATGGGCATTACGAATTTCAAGTTATGCCGTTTGGTTTGACAAACGCACCTGCCGTATTCATGGACCTTATGAATCGGGTTTGCAAACCATACCTGGATAAATTTGTGATTGTCTTTATTGATGATATTTTGATCTATTCCAAGAACAAGAAAGAACATGAAGAGCACCTGAAGATGATATTGGAATTGTTGAAGAAAGAGGAGCTGTATGCAAAGTTTTCCAAATGCGAATTTTGGATTCCCAAGGTACAGTTCCTTGGTCATGTGATCGATAGTGAAGGTATTCATGTGGATCCAGCCAAGATTGAATCCATTAAAGATTGGACATCTCCTAAGTCACCAACGGAGATTCGACAATTTTTGGGTCTTGCTGGATACTATCGAAGGTTCATTGAAGGGTTTTCGAAGATTGCAAAACCGATGACCAAGCTCACCCAGAAGAAGATTAAGTTTGAATGGGGCGATAAACAAGAAGCAGCTTTTCAGCTGTTGAAGCAAAAGTTATGCAGTGCACCAATCCTTGCATTACCTGAAGGAAGCGAAGATTTCATCGCATACTGCGACGCTTCGAAGAAGGGTTTGGGCGCTGTATTGATGCAGAGAGAAAAAGTGATTTCTTATGCATCACGACAGTTGAAGATTCATGAGAAAAACTACACTACTCATGATTTAGAACTTGGTGCAGTGGTATTTGCTCTCAAGATCTGGAGACATTATTTATACGGAACCAAGTGTACAGTGTTCACCGACCACAAGAGTTTGCAACACATTCTAGATCAAAAAGAGCTGAACATGAGGCAACGACGATGGTTGGAGTTGTTAAGTGATTACGATTGCGATATTCGTTATCACCCGGGGAAAGCTAATGTCGTTGCTGACGCTTTAAGCAGGAAAGAACGAGAACCACCGCTAAGAGTTACGAGCCTTAGTTATGACTATTATTGGATCTTCCCAAACAGATCTTGAATGCTCAGACTGAAGCGCGAAAACCAGAGAACATTAAGAGTGAAGACATTGGGGGAATGTTGATTGAAAACGCTAAATTCCCAGAAGCAATTAGAGAACAAAAGTTGGAACCACGTGCGGATGGAACCCTATGCCTCAATGGTAGGAGCTGGTTACCTTGTTATGGCGATTTGCTGACTGTGATCATGCACGAGTCCCACAAATCAAAATACTCTATTCATCTGGGTTCCGACAAAATGTACCAAGACATGAAGAAGCTATATTGGTGGCCCAACATGAAAGCCGACATAGCCACTTATGTTAACAAGTGTTTGACCTGTGCTAAGGTCAAGGCCGAACATCAAAGGCCATCAGGATTGTTGGTACAACCCAAAATACCCGAATGGAAGTGGGACAACATCACCATGGATTTTGTTACAAAGCTTCCTAAGACGTCTCAAGGCTATGACACAATTTGGGTGATCGTTGACCGACTCACTAAGTCTGCGATCTTCACACCAATGAGAGAGACCGATCCTTTGGATAAACTTGCAAGATTGTACCTAAAGGAGGTGGTCACGAGACATGGAATACCTGTCTCAATCATTTGTGATCGCGACCCAAGATTCGCATCAAATTTCTGGAGGTCACTTCAGAACGCTTTGGGTACTAATTTGGATATGAGTACTGCGTACCATCCACAAACAGACGGGCAAAGCGAGAGGACCATTCAAACTCTCGAGGATATGCTGCGTGCTTGTGCAATCGACTTTGGAAAGGGTTGGGTTAACCATTTGCCATTAGTCGAGTTTTCATACAACAATAGCTATCACGCTAGCATCAAGGCCGCACCATTCGAAGCACTTTATGGTCGAAAGTGTCGTTCACCTGTATGTTGGACTGAAGTTGGAGAAGCTCAAATACTTGGTCCAGAACTAATTCAAGAGACCACTGAGAAAATCATCCAGATCAAGCAAAGGATGCAAGCCGCTCGTGATCGACAGAAGAGTTACGCTGACTTGAAGCGTAAACCAATGGAATTCCAAGTCGGGGATAAAGTTATGCTTAAAGTTTCGCCTTGGAAAGGGGTCGTACGTTTTGGCAAACGGGGGAAGTTAAACCCTAGGTATGTTGGACCTTTGGTCTAACTATGCAGTTCCTAGCAAGATGACCCATTCTTTTTAGTTGTAACACCTGTACCTAATTTCTGTTGTTCAATTACCATTACCTTCAGCCAGTGGCTACAAACATTACCATTCCTATCTCTGATTCGCATTTTGAGTAGCAATCCCCAGAACACAATAGTCATTATGATTCCAAATTCTGAATCACTCAGATTTGACTGCATTCTGAACAAACCTCGATTACCTGACATTCTGTACTGCTTGTACCCATCTGATTCCTGGTCATCTGCTCAGCATGCTGTCTAAATTGATTCCCACCATTACCTTCAACCATCTACATATGTCTATCTTGCCTCATATTCATACCTGGTTGTGCAATCTGCCTATTGCGTGGGTTGGAAGAAAAGATAGAGATCTTTGGTTTTGTTAGTTGGTGTAGAAGTTGTTGAGTTTGAATGCCCTTAAGCCATATAAGAACAAGTGTCATGTTCATACAAGTTAATCGTTTGATATGAGATGGGGAAAGACGTTAGTGAGAGATATGGAAGGAATGATGTATTCATAGAGGGAGTGGAAAGTAAGAACACATGTATACATGATTTGAAATGAAAATACAAAACCAACCAACACCCTCTCCAAGGCATGGAGAGGGTATTTATACCCTAATGATGGTCGGCCATGGGCCTTGATGGGCTTTCCATGGGCCTTGGGCCGTGTTAGCTTATGTTACTAAACATATGAATAACTAAGGGCTAAAGGACTAATACATATTGGGAAGTGACGATACTTTCTTGTTTCCATGGGCCTTTAGCTAACTAACTATGTAAGTTTCTAAAAATTACTTAACGAGCTAACGACAGTTATCTATGGAAATAACCGACTTTCTTAGGAATTTCGTATTCCTAACAATCTCCCCCTAAGGGAGATCGCTCCATTTTACAAATACTTAAACTTAGAATACTATGCTTTAACTTTAGTCTTGAGCTCGTTTAACTTCAATCATTAATCTTGTGGTTTGATGTAGTGATCATAGACTTTAAGTCTAGAGCTTGTTTCTTAGCTTGTCTTGAATGTGATCTTGAACACCTTGAAATCATCAACCAGGCATAATCTTGTTTTGCCATCTTGTAAATTTGGCCACCATGTGACTTCTGGACTGACATGCTCATACCTTTCGTGGAGATAAACGTTCGGTATCAGAGTGACAGAAACTTCTTTGAAATTCTTTGACTTTAATACTTCGTCACTTCAAGAAAGACGTTCGGTATCAGAGTAGAGGAAGTCTTGAAACATGTACTTGATCTTTCACGATGTCTTTATGTTTGTCGGTCGGGTATAATCATGTGGCTATGAATCTTGTGAGTCAGCTGGAATCAGGTACCTTCACATCCATCTTTAAGTATCCTGCATTAAAACAGTTAGCAATAAAGCGGGGGGACGAATATGGCTTTGTCATTTGCCCGTGTTTGGTTGGAGTAACCTTTGAATCCGTGAGGATCGACCTGTGATCTGGTAGATTCAATTTAAGAAGAATCTCATTGACAGGATTTCCAGCTGAAGTATCGAATCTTTCTAACACATGTGTATCAGATTCATCAAACTCAACATGTTCTCATTATCAGAACATCTCAAAGCATACAGCACAATAAGAGTGAATCAGCGAGTTACTATCTTACTGATGAAAATAAAAAATTGATTTGAAAATCAATCCAAACTTTAATTAAAATTAAACTAAGAAAGTAAAAAACAGGGGATAAAAATGTATGTCTCTTCGGCTTGGTCTTCTTTTCTTTTATAGAGGCTCAAAGCCTTCTCTTGGTCTTGGGTTGTGTTTGCTGTGTGTGTGCAATGTCCCCAAGGTAATCCTAGCCTTTCATTGGCCTTACAACATTCTCAGCCATCGATGGGGGTGCGGGTTTTTGTGAATTGTCAACAGGGAAGGGTTATAGGGGTAATGGGGAGGTGGGAAATGGTTAGAGGCAGGCTGGGAAGTGTACTAGGGGGTGGTTTGGCAAGAAAACAGTGGGAGAGGGAGGTAATGGTTTTGGCGCCAAGGGGTTACGGGTACAGTTATGGTTCGCAGGTTTAAAAGTAATCTTTGGAAAAGATGCACTAATGGCCCTCCATCTTTCTTTCATTATTCATTTCATTTCAGCCCCAAAACAGTTATAAACTAAGTTTAGAAAGTGACGCATTTGGTCCCCGCGTTTTATAACAAAAGAATAAAGAGAGTTTTGGGAAATTGCAAATCCAGCCCTTGCCTTTAAACATAATAAAAGAATTGCCATTTGGCAGTTTTAGTCCCTCTCTTTATTTCACCATTTTTCTTTTATAAAACACTTTAAAAAATGACAGTTCTAGTCCCTAAGGTTTATAAAAATTGTTTCTGGGCCAGTAATGGGCTTGGGTTTGTGTATTGGGCCCAATTGGGTGTGTGGGCTTGTATTGGGCCCAATTGAGTGTGTGGGCTTGTATTGGGCCCAATAAGGTTTAGGCTTATGTTATTGGGCTTTTTAAGGCCCAATAAGGTTCAGGTGGGTTTTGTGTGTACAATGGCTGAGTATTTGGCTGTAACTGGGCTAGGATTGGGCTTCATGTCTCACAGGTCTTTGTCATATTGCACACAATGGGCTGTTGAAATTGATTGAGGGCCCATTTGGTCTTCACAGTCCTTTCATAGTATACTATTGGGCTTTCACGGACGCCCATCTGGGGTTAAGATTTGCATCCAATAGTTTTTCTCCAAGTTCGGCTCCGGTTTGACTGCTGATTCTTCTGTATTGACTTGACTTTGGCATTTTGACTTTAGCATTGATTTTTCACAGTCTTTTCCATCCATGCTCAGTTTTGTCATTTTGGCTCTATTTTTATGTCTTTTGATGATATCCACTTCCTGCACAATACAAATGCAAAACAAACATATATTTGGCAGTTTTTGTCTGTTTTTGGTCATTTAAGCTCGTTTTTAGAGGTAAAAGATATGTGTAATTAAGCACTTATCAAATCCCCCAAACTAGGGTATTGTGTGTCCTCACGCAATGTTATGAAGTAAACCATGTATAGCCACGTTTTCACCATTTATCTGAATTTATCACTAACATAACTAAATATTTTGGATTTTCTCATTTTTTGCAAGTCTTGACTTTTCTTTATTTATTAACACTGGGACTCATAGAATGAGAAGCGGTCCGTAGAGTATCTACGATGTCCTGACGGATTAAATTATCGTCCTCGATTTTTCCACAAGTTCCAAGATAAGCAATTAAACAAGATCAGTTGTCGACTATAAGGTTTATATGTTAACGCCCTCATACTTATGACCTTGTGAATTTTCATACCTCCAACATGGATATACGATTGAATGTGTGTACTCATTTTAATTTTAAACCATTGACCAACTTAATTACATAGTTCATAATTTCACAGATGGAATCATGACTCAAAGCAACAACTTTTTAAGGACCTTGTAACTTGATTCGAGATTTAAACTTAGAACTTTTTGCAACATTTTCAACATCATTAATCATAAGTTCTTAAGCTTGGAATGCGTTGTTTTTACTTAGTTTGAAAATCCCTACCTCGTGGTTAACGGAGTAGGATATCCAACCACGACCAGGTGTTTTAGTTTGAAACCCACCCCGTTGGCTAGCGTAGAGGGAAATCACATCAACACCTTTTTCCTAATTAATGCTAAGGATTGGTGTCTTAGTTTGAACCCTCACCTTGACCTTTCTTCCATGTTGGTCTATCAGACACACCAAATCCATAGAAGTATAAGACGTCTTAGTTTGACAACCCACCCTCGTTGCTAGCGGTGTGGGGATAACACGACACATCTTTTACTTGCTCATTATATCAACTGCCTGGCTTCATTGGCAAAAATTTCAATATTCTGTATTTTTGCATTCACTTTCATTCATGCTTCTTTGGCATTTATCTTTTTAATCACTATAAAATCTCGTTTTGAAAACTCAAGTTACAAATTTGAAGCTTTTTCTGAAAACATCGATTGACTTAGTTGAATTAAATTGAGTACGTATGATTAGGTGGATTAGAAATTCACGGGAGAGAAAACCATAAGTTACTCGTATAAGTTTTAGAAGAATCGTGTTAGGCACATAAACTTATATTTTAACTCAATCATTTCTCGTTATTCACATTCTTAAAATTCAAAGCAATAGAATTCGTGGAAAAGCTTGGCCTAAAGGTGGGGCGGGGGGTTGGGGGGAGGGGGGAACTAGCTAGGGCTCACACGCTCCGATCGGTCAAAAATTTTCTTATTTACCCAAAGAAAAGCAAATTCTGCGACAAAACACTTATTTATATTTTGAAAATTTTTAATTTTTTCCATTTTTTTGGTATTTTGGTTGTAAAACGGGTTTACGTGGTAACAATGCTGCAGGCAACAATCAACATCGACGATACTCCCCCCAAACTAGGAAATAAAACATCGTCCTCGATGTTTTGAAGGTATTACATGAATCCTAAGGCCATTTATGAGGTATGCCAAAAGATAAAAAATCGTTAGGCGATATGATTAGGATATGGATTCCCTAATGAAGCTGAGGATGTGAAAATCTTGATGATTGACAAAACTGAGAGTCTTCACAATCCGGGCAATCCTGGTCAATAAATATAACAACAAAACTGGAACTCGGGTATGGAAAAGACAAGCTATCTCACAAAATAACAAACACTTATTTTATCAAACTACGGGATAGCATGGGGTGCCTCTCCCAGAAGCGCTCTGGATTAGGGCGCGATGCTTGACCCATCACAAGGGATTTATTGTTCCTGGGAAAGTGTGGAGATCTGGAACTACCAAGTGTGGTACGTTCCTCCAAAGTAATGCTTGCGCCGATGACCATTCACTTTGAAATTTTGCCCGTTGGCTTGGAAAGCTCAACAGCTGCAGTACGGAAATACTCTAGTCGATGGTGAATGGGCATTCCACACGGGATTTTCAGTTTAGCCCGAGAAAATCTTTACATCTGGAAATTAAAGAGGAGGACTCGATCACCCAATGTTGAAAACACGGTTTTTGATCATGGAGTCTGGAGCACTCTTTGTTTTGGCCTTGTAGATCAAAGGAGTTCTCATAGGCATGATTCACGAAGTTCATTTAGGTTCATTGAGTTGAATTTCGGTGATCACCCTAATTACAGGATCGAAGTTTGCTTGCTTTAAGGGCCAGTAGGCTTTGTGCTCAGCTCTATCGGAAGATGGCATGCCCTTTCATACACCAAGCTTGTTAAGAGTACACCGATGGGTGTTTTGTAAGCTGTGCGGAAGGCCACCAAGTGCATCATCTAGTTTGTCCGACCAGGAGGCACGGTTTTCACTATGGTCCTTTCAAGATTCTTTTCATGCCACGATTTGATACTTCCACTTGCCCAATTGTTTGTGGGTGGATAAGCGGTGGGAGAGACGGTGAGTAACTCCATATATCTTGTATGACTTTGCAAACTGGTCATTACAAAAAATGGGTTCCGCGATCACTTATGATTGCACGGGGAGCACCAAATCTGGCGAAGAGAGATTTCAGAAATTTGCAAACTACTCGGGCATCATTGGTGGGGAGCGCTTTCGCTTCAACCCATTTTGACAAATAGTCGACTGCCACGAGAATATACTTGTTCCTCGTGGAAGGAGAAGGCCCATAAAGTCGATGCACTAAATGTCAAAGATTTCACAAAACTTGATGGTGTTTTGTGGCATCTCATTCACGTTGTGAAAGTTTTTCTTGACGTTGGACGAGTCACAGTTCTTGACAAATGTGGGCATCTTTATGATGGTGGGCCAGAAGAAAACCGGCGTCAAGATCTTTTTCGGCTGTGAGGGTTTGCTCCTTGATGTCCCCCGGTTGGGTCCATTGTGGCAAGCTTGAAGATGAATCTCAAGAGCTTCATTTGCGTGCACCACATCGCTGATCACTTGTTCCGCACAAATTTTAAACAAGAAGGGGTCGTCCCAGAAAATAAGGTTTAACATCTTGAAAAACTGTTTTTCTGCTGGGTCGAACATGCCCTTCAACAATGAATCTACCCGCGTGGTAATTTGCAAGTCGGCATAACCACGGGGTTCTAGAATTCTCCACGAAGGTCACCATATTTAACGTCTCAAGAGAAAACTTTCCATTTATATCTATAGGATCATTGACGTTTTCATAGGGTTTTCCAATCTGGACAGATGATCGGCTGCGAGGTTCTCGGCTCCTTTAGTATCAATAACTTGAAGACAAATTCTTGGAGGGGAGAAAACCCATCGGAGCAATCTCGCCTGGGCATCCTTTTTTGAAAGAGATACTTACAGGGCGGTATGGTCGTATGCACTAGGCTTTTGTTCATGATGAGGTACGTCTGAATTTTCGAAAGATACACTTTATGGCAAGTAATTCTTTTTCAGTAGTAGTGTAGTTGTTTGTGCTTCAATCAAGGTCTTCTAGCATAGTATGATAGGCGAAAAGTTTTCATGGAGTTGCCCAAAACTGCACCTATGGCGAAAATCGCTTCGCATCGCACAATAAGCTCAAATGAGAAGGTCCCAGTTTGGAGCAATCAAGATTGGAGCCTTTCGTAGTTATCTTTCAATGTTTGGGAACAAGCTCGAATGCAGTCATCTCAGGAAAAGATGAATGGAGTGTTCTTCTCAGGAGATGGGTCATTGCGGGATATTTTTTGAGAAATTCATGAATGGAAAACCGCCGTAAAATCCGCTGACGAGAAACTCCTAATTCTTTGACGGTGGTGTGGATGACAGGTAATTTTGCAATGACATCGATTTTGGGCTTTGTCACCTCAATCCCTTTCTTAGAAATCTTATGGCCGAGGACAATGCCCTCTTTGACCATAAAATGGCTCTTCTCCCAGTTAAGACTTAAGTTGGTGTCTTCACACCTTTGAAGCATGTGGTCTAAATGGGAGAGGCAGTTTTGGAAAGAATTCCCAAAGACCGAGGTGTCCATAAAGACTTCCATCGTCTTCACAACCCTGTCATGAAAAGATTGCTAACATCTTCGGTGAAACGTGCTGGAGATTGCATAAGGCCGAAAGGCATGCGGACGGTATGGGCAAAGTTCCGTATGGGCAAGTAAAAGTAGTATTTTCCTTTGTTCACGGGGGTCAATGGGATTGGAAATACACCGGAGAAACCATCGAGGAACAGTAGTATTCATTCCCGCTAATCTCTCAACCATTTGGTCCATGAACGGTTGAGGGAAGTGTCTTTGCGGGTGGCTTCATTTACTTACGATAGTCAATCGCACACCCGCCATCAGGTAACCAAACGAGTTGGAATCAACTCATTTTCCTGTTCACTACACAGTTTTCCTCCCTTCTTTGGTACACAATGTACCGGGACTAAACCCAGGGATGTCGAGAATAGGGTAAACAATCCAGCTTCGGAGAAGTTTTTCCTAACCTCCTTTTTAATAACATCGTGGATTTTTGGGATTTACTCTTCTTTGATGTTGGACCGCCAGGTGCACTAGTCCTCTTCCATAAGGAAATCTTGTGGGTACAAAATTCCGGGTTGGATACCCTGAATGTCAGAAAGTTTCAAGCGAGAGCTCGCTTGTGGGACTTTAGCACCTTTACGAGAGGGGATTTTTCCTCAACACCAACTCTTTTTCTTTTTCTAGCTATTAATGACGGGCTACCTTGTTGTCGCCCTCCAAAATGCATACTCATGCATGGGGAGGCAGGTCCTTTGAGTTCACCTCTGGAGGTTCATGAACGGAAGGTTCAATGGTTTTAGCTTCACAGAGTTTGAGCTCTTTCCTACCTCCAGGCATATATTGTTTATGATTTGGAAGTGGGGGTGGTGGTTCACTGTTCAAAATTGCTTCTAGAAGCAGGATGTCCCCCTCAGGATCATAGTAGAATGGATTTTTTGTGGACAATCCGGATCATTTGCTAGACCAAGGGAAAGAGTCGTCCTATCTTCGAGGAAGCAGGAATATCACTTTTCCCCAAATGGGAGTTAGTGGTAGGAGGAAGAAGTAGCAAACATTGGATCATAATACGGAGTGAAATTTCCACTCGCGATTATTCAGTAATAACAAGAACTTTGAGTGTTATTCCTCACAAGCCATATCAATTGACGTCAATTTTGTTTGCCGTCATGTGAGTGTTAATTGGCCGAGTATTTCGAAGTATCGATCCAAATTGTAAGTGATGGCTTCTCATCCTATTCTAAGAGTTAATTCACCCCTTGTGCCACATCAATCAAAGCCCGACTGGTCTCTAAGAAGCACCTCCCCGAGAATTAAAGGGACTTGGGGGTCTGGCTTAAAATCTACAACCACAAAGTCGGCTGGAAAGTGAAATACACCAATTTTAACGGAGATGTCTTTTGCAATTCCCATTGGTTTAGAAATTGATCGATCCGCAAGTTCGAGCGTCATGCAAGTTGGGTTAAGACAGGAAGTGAAAGCTTTTCCCAGATAAAAAGGCTTAGATTAATGCTAGCACCGAGGAATCGGCTATGCATAAGCATTCATCATCCGGGAAATTCTCAAGGATCAGGATACTTGCCGGGGTCTCCAAGTTTTCTGGGTAAACTTGTCAAGATGACCGTTGAACAATGTTCATTCATCGGAGTTCGAGCAGACAGGGTTCATTGGAAGTTGAGCCACTTCAGTAAGTTTCTTTTATTCCCAAGTAAGGTTCTTAGAGTCGAGGCGAATTTTGCACTCAAAACAAGAGCATCCGTAAAGCTAACTCGCAACTCATCTCTTTGAAGATTTTCTAGAATTTGTCGATTTGTGCATTTGCTTGATTATGGCTCTTTTCATTACACGCCTCGAAGGATATGGTCAACGACACGCAAAATGAAGCGTTTAGTGTTTGGCCCGGGAGCATACAAAAGGGCAACAATGGCTCAAAAACTGGAGTTGTGATAGGTTCTGGACCTACCGGATGGTTGGACAGGGTGCGGTACTTTGTGGCGCAAGAAGGTGCACTTGGTCCTTTGTCACCTCGGGTATTGGTTCACTATGAAGAAGTAGGAATTGGAGGTCGTGATATGCAACACCGCTTTCGGGTAGTGATACCCTTTAGTCTTCTCTAGGGTTAGTAACTGTGTACCAGGGAGGTGTCCATGACCCCTGAAGTAGAAGCGGTATTGGCAGTTACAAACTTAGCCAACATATCAGTCAGATTTGCCATTTGATTATTCAATGTGTTTGTTTCGATTTGCATGCTCGACCTGGTTTTTGGTGGTTATTTTGCATGTGTCTCATGGATCGCATCATTAGCCTTGACGTAGTTGCAAAATCGTTCTTGGTGAACTGTGTGTCTGAGGAACGGGGGCTTGATAAGCTGGTGATGATTAACCTAGGGTCATGGAAGGTTGATTCTGATGAATTTGGATGGTTAAAAATTTCACCTCCTTTTTGGTTGAAATTGCTCTCCCGGTTTTGGTTAATGTTATTTCCCCGATTGAAATTGTTAGGCATTATTCGCTGACGAGTTCTGAACGGGTGGAAAACCTGGAGGTCTATATGATTTGCAACCATTTTGAGGTCGGAATTGGAGCTTACTTGGTTGTTAATTAGCTGCAGGGCTTGTGACCACATACTTCAGATTTGTTGTCCGTAACGTTGCCATGAGTGGCTGGGAACAGTTGTGGTGAGAATGGGCAACACCACCAAGTAACACAACTTAGTCAACTGCTTTCGACAGGTGCAGGAGCTGGAGCTGGAGTTAGAAGCTTGGTATTTTCTTGTCTAGAGCAATGCTCGGGCAATATCCTTTAGTTCAGCAACATCAGATGAAACAGCTTGGGTGGAGGTTTCGTAGTACCTTGGCAACAACTGCCTTAGGCTCGTGTTTGACGAACCTTGGACTTGACTCTCGGTGATTTTATAAACATTTCGCGAGGCATTTTGTCCAAAAAAGTTTCCACCTGCTGCGGAGTTCAATGATCTTGATCATTAATGTTCAAAGCATTATAGAATGTATCAATTGATGTAATTCTTTTTTTTATTTTTATGAGAATCCATGGTGTGGACATGCCCTAAGGTAGATCATTGAACGATCCCAAGCCTCATAAAAACGAATCATCGAACCTTTGCTGAAATCTGGTGATCTCATTGCGAAGATTCGTCGCTTTTAGAGGGAGGAAAAACTGGTTGTGAATTTGGCTGTACAAGATCGTCCAAGTTCTGAATTGATTCGATGGGGTTCAGTTTCTAGCCATATTGGGCTGGCTCCCTCGATAGAGAATGGGAAAAGCATAAGCTTAATCGTAGCATTGGGAACATTGGGGACCCTAATTGTGGAGGTGATCTTGTTGAAGTAACGGATACTGAGCATGGGGTCTTCTTTGTCATGACCGAAGAAGAATTGTTTGTTCTGGGACAAGATTGATTAACCCATGCTCAGCTCGAAATATGTTTGCCACAATTTCAGGAATAAGGATTGCGTCTCGTACCCCTCGGTGGGTGCTTGGAGCAATTGAGCCATAGTTCGAGTGTCTGCCATTGGCTCTACGGGAGGATCTTCCTGAAATGGGTATTCTATACGAAGAGGTTCGATAACAACTGGCGGTTCTTCTGGTGGAGGATGCTGCTCACGGGACTGAGATCGAGTGCGCATGCACAAAATGGAAATAAAAAAGAAGTTACACTAATTTTTTTTTTTTGGATTTTTTGGATTTAAAATATATTCACAATCTATTTTAAACGGACAAGAGATAGACAACTTAAGCCAAATAATCGATCTTACTTTACGGTAGCTCTCAGAATGAAAAACGCACAGGTGAGCGGAGGAGTAGGAATAGCGCGAAGCTTATTTCTCCTTTCGGGTCGTAGTTCCTAGGAACAACCCTCCTTATACCCACTTTATAGTTTGTCAATCAGAATGAGGTGAGCCGTATATCGTAAGTGACACAGAAGGCAAGTTTTAAATCTTTGGTTCGATTGGGAACTCAGTAGTTCACCGGAACTTATTATGATAATACCTCAGTGGAGAATATTATATTTTGGTATTTTACCAATTAGTGAATTTTAATTTTTATGGACAATTTTTTTTATATTTTTGATTGATTTTTTTTTTGTTTTTTAATTTTTATATGATATGTACTAATAAAAAGAAAAGAAAAATATTTTTGTGTTTTTTAATATGATATATTAACAATAAGACAAGTTCAGATCAAAGTTGGATAAAAATCGTAGCAAATGCCTCCCCGCGACGCGCCAAAATTGATTCGCGTTTAAGTACACACTTATATAGCATCCCTAAATAAAGAATTCCTAACCGAATACCCTTGACCAAGCAAAGGTCAAATTCCAAAAAGGATAAAATTAACAGATAGAATCATGATAAAAAAGTTTCCGGAAGAGATATTCCCGGGTCGTATGTCCCAACGAGGCTGCAATTGAAGGTAATCCTGGTTTGATGAGAAATTGAATGATGGAGAATATTTAGATATGATGGAAACACTGATATAATTACAACTAAAATTAATTAAATAAAACCTAATTTAATCTACGGGAAACAGATATAGGAAATGGGGATCTTAAAAACTACGGGAAACAAAATTAGTTATAGGGAAATCCTAAAATTAAATCTATACTAAAATACGGGGAACAGAATCAGGTATCGGGAAACCTAAATACTAAAAATTAAGAAAATAAATGCTAAATTAAATTAAAAATCAAAATTAAATTCTAATTAACTTAATTTGAAAAATAAAAAAAACTAGAATAAAAACGGAGGTCGTTTGAATGCTAAACGAAAAGAAACGGTAAAACGCACCGGGTAAAACGGGTCTAAGACTGAATTTTATGAAAAATAAAGCCTACACTAAATTTTATATTTTTCCTAGACACTAAATGACAAAATAAAATTTTATAAAAAAGAAAAATATTTTTTTATTAATTTTTGGATTTTTTATGAATTTTTAAAGATTAATAACTAATTAAAACTAAGAAAATAGAAAAAGACAAAAAATAAAAGTTATAAAAATTCTGAAAAAATAAAATTAAATAAAGAAAAATCTAACAATTTCTAAAATTTTAAAAATGCCCAAAAGTTTTGTTTAAAAATTAAAGTAATTAATACTAATTAAATTTACATAATTTATATTAATTAAATTAAATAACTAACAGCTGTCAATTATAGGGGAAACAGTGAAAGAACAGCAAGGCTTAACGAGGTAAACAACATTACTAACAAGGGGAACTAAATGTTACTATAAAAGAGAAATTTACACTAATGGTCCCTGAGTTGGACCCCGATTACAAAAAGGGTCCAAACAGCTTATTATCAAAAAGCTATAAAAGCAAAGTTGTAAAGGGGCTCAAGGGGAGTCTTTTTTGTAAAAGCACTTATGCTTTTTACTCACTAAATAAGCTAGAAACTTGAGGTTTTGGACTGACAGAAGCTTAATAAGCTTATAAGCTTATTTTTCTACCTTTTTTGGGGTTTAAGCTAACAAAATAAGCTAAAACTTATGGGAGACAGTTAGACCTAAGGGTACCCTAAATATAAGCTAGGTCACTTAATAAGCCCTAAAATAAGCTAATATGCAAATAAGCTATATTGACAGTTTTAAAGGAAAACAGAAAAATGGTGACTTTAAGGCCTAAATAAGCTAACTAAATAAGCTAGATAAGCTATAAGCTTTTGGGGACTAGCAGGCTATCTATAAAGCTACATTAAAAAGCAAAAAGATCTAGAGGTCTAATATAAAATAAGCTAGAAAAGGGAAGCTTAAATGTGGTGCTCAGCACCAGGGGAGGCAAACAGTAAGCTTAAGGGTCTTATTTGGGCTTATGAAAATAAGCACATAAAAGCTTTTTACCCAAGACCAACCACAAACAGATTAAAAAGGCATATAATTAAGCTTATATCCAAAAGTTGAGCCATTATGGTTGAGTTAAACCTGCTGGTTTTGGGGCTTGAAAGTAGCTGTTTTTCACAAAGACTTAGTACACCATACTACTTGACACTTGGGTATATAAAAATGGCAGAACAAAGAGGCTCTTTGGTTGCTAGTAACAACTAAAATAAGCACAATAAAGGTGTGCTTAAGCTGTTTTCACAACTTAAGCTATTTGTCACACTTTTATTTTATAAAACTTTGACAGAAAGTCAAAAGGGACTTAAAAACTATTTTTAAACTAAATCTTGTAATTAAAGTGGTTTAAATTAGCCCATACACTCAGCCAAAGATGGCTGAGTGGATATGACCCATACCAATTTCAAAATGACCCATTTTAACTGTAATGCCAAACACCCCCTTAATTTGTAAAAAACGTTTTTAAATGAATTTTAATTGAAATGAAGGCTGAGAAAGGTTGTTACAAGAGATGTTTAATAGCTTAAACATGTTTTTAAACAGGTTAAAACAGAATTAAAAGGCTTTATGAGAGACTTAAAATTTCAACAGTAACAATATCAAGAACACACTTAACTTTTTATTAGAAACAGAAATATTACAACATAAACTTTTAAATAAAGCTGAATTACACTAATGCAAAGTAAAGACTTAATTTAAAGACATTAAAACTAAAAAACAGGGTAAAAGTGGTGCTGTGAACTTCGGCTTGCTTTTCTTCTTTTTATACAAGCTCTTTTTCTTCTCTTTGACTTGGGTTGTGCTAGCTGTGAGAGTACAATTGCTCCAAGGCAATCCTAACCCTTTGTTGGCCTTCTCATTATCTCAGCCATTGATGGGTGCTTCGGGTTGAGTGAACTTGCCAGGGGAGAGGGTATAGGGGTAATGGGTAAGTGGGAATTGGTGAGGGTGAGCTGGTGGATGTACTAGGGTAGTGGTTTGCAAGAAAAACAGTGGGAAATGGGTGGTTTGATTTTGGCGGGTACGATGTGTGGTTGCAGGGTTTAAAAGATAAGTATGGGGAAGAGGCAAAAAGAGTCCTCACACTTTCTCTCTTTTTTCATTTCTTTTTGGCCGCTTTTAGTTATAATAGAGGTTTAGAAAGTAACACAAATGGTCCTTGTGGTTTATAACTAAAAGGAAACAAAGAAGGTTTTGATAAATTGCAAAAATGGTCCCTGCTGTTTATTACTAAAAGGGTAAAAAGGGTTTTGGGAATTTGCAATTTCAGCCCTTGTGTTTGTTTAAACCTTTTTTCTTTTATAAAACCTATTTTAAAAACGACAATTTTAGTCCCTAAGGTTTATAAAAAGGATTAATGGGCTTTTGTTGGGCTTGGGCTTGTATTGGGCCCATTGGGTTTGGGTTTGGGCCCAATAAGGTACAGGCTTATGTTATTGGGCTTTTTAAGGCCCAATAAGGTTTTGGAGTGGGTTTTGCGTG
>BQNB010005307.1:0-52395 GCA_026074375.1 Tanacetum coccineum | reverse complement strand
ATAACATCGCAAGTTGACCCAAATTCGGATATGAAAATTATCATTTTCTGAAATTTGCCAAAACCAATTCCTAACTAAAATCGGCCATAACTTTTTTGTTTTTAGGAGTTAGAAGCTCTAATTTATACCAAAACAATTATTGGAACGATCTCTACCATTCTAAATCTTAAAATCTCAAATTACAACACTCTAAATTACGCCAAAACTAACATAAACTTTCTGGTCTAGTTAGGAGTTATAAAACCCTATCAAATCTACAATTTTTCGCACTAATATCACATTTCACAATTTCAAACTAACCTATATATTCCACTAAACCTAACTGATTATCCACAACATTCATAATCCAACAATTTCCTTTTTCACAATTTCACCATGGATTCCTAATTGACCAAAATTAACATGCATGCATATGAATAATTGAAATCAAATTACAATAGAAGGAAAATAGCTTACAATGTAATCACAATAGAAGATAAATCATAAACTATAAACCCTTGGGGGTTTATGAACTTGGCCGAACCACAAAGGGACCCAAAACGAACCAAAAATCAACTTTTGTTAACCCGAATCTTGAATATAACTTCCTTGCTCAACCCTTGCTAATATCTGATATGTGTGAAAACACATATCGGTTTTTTTTTTATCAAAAATGGCCCTAAAAAGATAAAATTGTGCAAAAAATACTTGTGTATTGCTTGTTTTGTCTTTATGATTGTGTAAGTACGGATATTGCAAACATATCAAGAAAACGGTCAAAACCGGACAAACACAGACACAGGAACGGAAGAGTGCACAAGAGCCGAGGATTTGATTGCTTAAAGGTCAAATAGTCAACTTGAGTCAACCAATGGTCAACTCAAAGTCAAACTTGGTCAACTAGTCAACCACAAGAAAACAAAACCCCAAACTTACCAAAACAGTCCCTTAAGTATAACCATTTTACATAAAAAAGTCCCTAAAGCCCTAACAACCGTTATCTCTTTAAATATAAAGAGATAACAGTTGTTATCTTTCTATAATAACCCAAACAAACACCCACGGTCCAATATCATTTTAATAAAAACCCAACCCAGGTCAATGACTCAAACCCTCGAGTTAAACATCCCTAACTAACGTTTAAAAGTAAAAAACGCGGGTATTAGCTTTTTACTATTCATCGTCGTTTTCATCATTTACCCTGCTAAAAAACAAAGGGTTAATTCTAATTGAGGACGTAGCTCAACAATTCAAGCACCAAGTGACGAGCTGACAGAGTTAGACGACACAAAAGCTCCTTATTGGTCTAAGTGCACAAGAAAGGACACGCGGATATATGAAAGAAACATACAAGGACAAGGTTTTTTACACTAAATCTAGCGCAAAAGAAGCACAAAGGGGTCTGACACATGGAACGCCACGTTGGCAATCCGTGTGCTCATCAAATCAATCTAACGGTTAAAGAAATGGATCTAATGATTAGCGTTAAAGGAAGGGACGAGATCAAAGCTTGAAAGGGAGCGTCTAACAGACTTGAGGGCCTAGAAACTTCACTCAACAACTATAAATACAAGCATACTCACTCACATTAATAGGGGAGCTTAACTAGGAATAGTGTAAAAAATTAGCTTGTAGCTTATTGTAATTTTTAGCTTAATGTCATTTAAATACTTGTAATTTTCATTTAAAAGCTTTGTAATATGTTTTTATTAATTAAAAACCAAGTTTACTTATCATACAGAGTTTTAATCCATTTTACTTAATATGCAAAATATGGTTTAAATAAGCTGCTATTGTTACATAAGCTCTTATAAGTTCATCTTAGCTCATCTTAGTCTATAAGCTAAGATAGAAGTAAATTTGATCATTAATCTACTTACACATTTAAAATCAGTTTACCTTATGCTTGTAAGTTTTTCCAATTTACCTTTTGAAGTTTTACTTTGCATTCTGGCTTAATTTCAGCTTATCTAGCTTATTGTTTACTTATTACTGCTTTTAGTAGCTTAGATTTACTTATAATTGTTGTTTATTGCTTTGTTTAGTTAAATTAGTAGTTTAAATTTCATTGTCATAAGTTTGCTTGTTATTTTCATAAAACTGTCATAAAAACCAAAAAAAATTTAGCTTAAGTGTTATAGCTTATTGTTCTGCTTATTTGTCTGCTCAAAAATATTCATTAAGGTTGATATAAGCTGTTTGCTATCTGGTATTTGATATTTGTACTTTAAATCTCATTATCATAAGCTTTAAATGGATTTGCCATAAAATAAGGGGATGTTTGGGTTAGCAGTACTAACTATAAGTTAGTACTGCTTGTGGCCTTTTTGTTTTTTGACGTGGTTTTAGCTTCTTAATTAAATTAGTCTGAATTGGATTTATAAGCTGAATTTTGCTAAGACAAGTTTTCATGGCTGAAAATGAGTTAAGCTCAAATCTATCTAGTCTCATTTGCATTTTAAGCTTCAATCAAATCTAGTAATTGTCATAGCCTCATTTGCTTTTAGTTGTTTGTTAGATCTGTGTTAGAATTGGTCTCTTTGGTCTGCACTTTGTCTAGTTTGGTTTGTGTTTCAATTGTGCAAACTGCACCAGATAAGAAAACAGGAAAGAAGCTAGTTTTAAGCTTGATTTTCAGATGGTAGGAATTAGAGTTAGGATTGGGTTTTCAGCATACAAGTAGATTAGGGATCATAGTTAATCTATTTTAAATTAGTTTTCAATAATTAGCTTATTTGATTATCTGTTTTTAGCTCTTAAAATAAGCAATTTGTCTTTTAAATTTTAAAAAGGAAAGTCAGCATTTGCTCACTAATCTGTCTGTTTTCAAAGAGCCTTTTTAATAAGCTATTGTTTTCCAAATCTCTTTCAAAAAGCATTTCCAAAAAGCCTTTAAGTCAAGCTTTCAGAAAATACAAGTTTCATTTCTTAGAATGCTTATTTGTTAGCTTAGAAATAGGCCTTAAGTTTGGTGTTTGGCCTGTTTGGTTTCAAAGTTCTTATAAAAGCTTATTGAAATTTCCAGCTTATGGATTGTTATTTGTGCTTATTTCTTGTTCAGGTTAGCTTATTAGAATAGTGTTAGTCTTTTAATAGCTTATTCAGTCCTTATTCTAGCTTATTCTAGTTTATAGCTTATTAAGTTTAGTCAAAAGCTTAAAAATATAGTTAAGTCTAATCTGTCAAGTTTTAAGCTGTTTTTTTAGCTTATTTAGTGCTTTTAAAAAATAATTGTTTTTATTAAAGTAGCTTATTCTCAGCTTATCTACAACTTTGTTTTTTAAAGTTTTTCTAAAAATAAAAAAGGAAGATGGAAGTCGGGGGTGAGCAAGGCTCGAACCCCCTACCTCAACATCCTCACCTTTTATAACACAACACTCAACACACTCAACCAACGCGCCCTGGGGACTTTTTCATTTCATTTTTGCACATTTAATTCTTTATATGCATTTTAGCTCTTTAGGTATAATAACCTGTTTTTGCTTATTACACAGCGTATTCGATAAGTTGGGTTTCCAATCTTATTTTTCTTAGATTCCTTATTTTTCAAGCTATTTTTCTTAATTTTTTCAGAATTTTTATAAAACGTTTAGTATATTTTATATTTAATTTTCTTTTAAATCGTTTTTAATTAATAAAAATTTATAAAAAAGTCAAAAAAATAAAATTCTTTTTTAGAAAATTTTCTTTTATCATATAGATTCTAGGAAAATTAGTTTTGCTTCCGTAGGGTTTAAATTGCAAAATTTCATTTTTTTTAAAGAACGAGATTCGTTCCCGTTCACATTTTTCGTGTTTTTAAGCTCAATTCAACTCCGTTTTCATTCTAGTTTTCTTTAATTTTACTTTTTAGTTAATTAGAGTCTATTAAAAGTGAAAAATTCATTTTAGGTTTATTTTTGGAAATTTAGGATTTTTAGTCACCGTTTAGGGTTCCCGTTTTGCGTTTTTAGTTAAAGTTTAATTTCCCGTTATTAAAGTTATGTTTAATTGTCCTTTAATTTGCTCACTTTTAGGATTTTAGAAAACAAATCATCTTTGAACCAATTCAAATCATTGTCCAAACAACAAACGTGATATCAATTTCATAAATCTTTGGGAAAACGACCCGGTAATCACTTACCGGTAAAAACGTGTGGTATTTTTGTAAGATTTTTCCTACTACCTCTGTCCTCAAGGGTAGTTTTGGAATTTTATTTATACTTATATGTTATATGTATATTATATGAAATTGTCTACATCAATCTTTCCAGTGTTGAATCGACAACTGTGCTTCTTAGTTGAACGTCTTGAATTCTTTTCTTACCCAACGATTTATATTTTCTTCCAAATCTTCTTCATGAAATGAAATAGCGTGTATCTTGTGAAGTGAGAGCACATACCTCTTCTCCTTAGTATTCCCATACTTCAAGAAAAATAAATCCTTGTTGTATAGATACCTTGGAGGTTCATTCAGATTTCTCTAGGGACCATAGAAAACAAGAGCATTTGGTTTTGGATGCTTCAATTCCTCATGCCTACTTTCCCAAACTATTTGATTCTCTATGTAGTTTTGTAATTGTTTCAAGTGGTTGGTATATTCTTCAGCATCTCTGAACTGGTTACTTAGCATGTCTCTGAGTGTTGCCTTTATTCTTTCACGATCAAATATAGTTGGTATTCGTTTATCAACCTTATGAAATTTTTCAATCAACTCATGAGTTTCATCCTCTGGAATTACCTCATCTTCATCAATAACTGGATCCTCAACCCATGCATCCTATTCTTGTTGTTGATGTTGATTTTGACATTCTGATGCAAAATTTTTGGATTCCTGGATTGGTTGTTTTGATGAAGAGCCTCTTGCAGCCTTTGAACTTTTAGATGTATTTGCCTTTTCGAACTTTTCTCCCCCTCAGGAGGACCATCATCTCCTTGATGTTCATCATGATCGCGTTTGCGAAACGCATCATCCCTGCAAAAACTAGTTGAGGCAGAAGACTTTTCAAATTTAGATCTAAGAACATCCCACAACTCTAGATCGGAAACTTAAGCTTGATGATCCGTCTTCATCTTCAAATAAAGTTGTTGTTGTTGTAGATCAAAAGTTGTTGTAGTAGTGGAAGCACTTGTTGTAGGATGAACATTAATAATTGTATTCTTTATGTGAATCTTGAAAAGTTCTTCAATTATCTTTGGTGCATGAACAACAAATTCTTGTGAAATCGGGCCATGTACAACAGCTTGTGAAGCTTCTCTTTCTCTCTTTACAGCATCAACTACTATACTTAGAAGATTGTCCTCGATAAGATCATTAGTGGCATTTGAAGCAATCTGGGGAACAATGTCATGGAGAAATTCATCCACCTTTTTCTTTAATACCTTAAAAATGATGGTTAGTAACATATTTCTTTTCCATTTGTTGTATCATAAAACCTTGACGACTGCATATGCTGTTAAGAGCTCCTAGAATGTGTGTGTATCTTCTGAAAATAGGTTTAGATCGTCTTTGAGATGAAGTAGCGAGTGTTGGTGATATAGAAACCATCAATTCCTGATCAATAGCCTTATCCGAGGATAAGTCTTTCCTAGGAGATCTAGGGGGTGAGGGAATGGGTGTCTACATCTTCTCATTCTTAATCTCTAAACTACCCGTCCTTCGAGTTCTGATTAATGCATGGTTTGTTAGCCTCAAAAATATTGATACTCGTCGGATGTCTTGATACTCGCAAAAGCACTTCTGGAGGAATACAATTCTTAGGTGAAAAGCTAGTCAGTTGGATGTCCAAGAAACAGGACTGCACTGCAATGTCAACAGTAAAAGCAGAGTACGTAGCATTATCTGCGAGTTGTGCTCAAGTAATGTGGATGAGAACACAACTTAAGGATTATGGCTTTGACTACAGCTATATATCATTGTAATGCGACTCTCAGTCAGCCATAGCAATCTCATGCAACCTCGTGCAGCACTCCCGTACCAAGTACATCAATGTCTGCTACCATTTCATAAAGGAACAGGTTGAACGTGGTATAATGGAACTATACTTTGCTAGAACTGAATATCAACTAGCTGACATGTTTACGAAAGCTCTTTTACAAGAAAGGTTTGAGTATCTTGTTAGACGACTTGGTATGAGATGTTTGACTCCAGCAGAACTGGAGGTTCTGGCAAATGAATTTGCTTGATAGATTTCATCAAACATCGAATTGTAAATATTTTTGAGAAAAACAAAATACAAAAATATAAAACCTATTAAACCAAATACAAAAATATAAAACTTCAAAAAGACAATACAAAATCAGAAAGTCAAAATTTTCCAAAAAGAATCTTCTCGACATGTCTCTTGGAATCGATAACATTTACGTACCTAGAAATGTCGATTAACATTGACACGGGTGTGTAAATGAAGTTCGAGCAAGAGTTCAAACGTTTTCAAAACATGGTATGAGATGTTTGACTCTAGCAGAACTGGAGGTTCTGGCAAATGAATCTACTTGTTAGATTTCATCAAACATCGAATTGTAAATATTTTTTAGAAAAACAAAATACAAAAATATAAAACCTATAAAACCAAATTCAAAAATATAAAACTTCAAAAAGACAATACAAAATCAGAAAATCAAAATTTTCCAAAAAGAATCTTCTCGGCATGTCTCTTGGAATCGATAACATTTACGTACCTAGAAATGTCGCATTGACACAGGTGTGTAAATGACGTTTAAGCAAGAGTTCAAACGTTTTCAAAACATGTCATTTCTAAAATTTTTTATGACTTGTAATCGCTCTCAGATTGCAACTCGGACCCCAATGACAAAGGAGAATGTACGTTTCAGTGTGCTTATCCTTAGCGTTAAAAGAGAAGTCTTCTAACATGTGGTTTTTCAAAAAGTTGAACACAATTTTTTAAAAATTTCTCAATGACAATTCAAAATCTTTCAAAATTGTGTGTTAAACACTTCATTCCTCACAAAGCTTTCAAAGACAATCATATTATAACAGTGGTATCATTTTTTATAAATGAATCAATTTTTGAGGGGGAGTTTTCTGAAAACCAAAGTTTTAATGTTTTTGAATACATCATCTCACGACAATTTTTATGTATTCAAAACATTATAAAAAGTCTCTTAATAACAAATCAGGGATAATAACGACATAACTTGCTTTAGAATGATTGTTATAAGATGACTAGCAGGGTACCCGCGCGTTACAGCGGCGGGTACCCTGTAATTAATCGGAGAAAAAAAAATAAAAATAACCCTAATCAGGCCTTGTTCACCCATTTTTATAGAATGGGTAGAAGCATAAGTCAAGCACTATGAACGATAAATAAAGAAAGCAGTAAAAGGTCGTGACATGAGGCTCATGTTTAAAATGATTATCTTATTATAGATTCGTCGTCTGTTTCCCAAGGCATAACGTTCAAAGCTGTTGTACAGCCGAACTTGACAAACTTGCCTGAAAGATCACTGAAAACTGTGTACTTCTGATCGAAAAGATTGCTGAAAAATGTATGAATGGAGCTTGTATTTCTTGTGTGTTTTTGGTGTGTGGTATCTCTGGAATGGTTAAGATTGCCTTTAATTTATACACATTCATATTGTAATATATGGTGTAATGGTGCAATCAATATTGGTTAATGACTCATTAATTTGCTGTTATAACTTATTAAAGCAAAACATAACAGCCCATTTAAGAGTCATCAATTTGTTGTTATAACTCATTAAAGCAAAACATAACAGCCCATTTAAGAGTGAGATTTCAAACACAAGTCATAACTTTATTCTAACCAATTTTCCCTCCATTCCAACCACCTTTCTTCGAGACTCGATATCTCATTCTCACTAACTCTATTTTGAACATATAATGGCTCATTATAGAGCCTTAAACTTAATAGTTATATTCGCCAAATTAACAACCACTTCTCTCCGGGTTCGTTTTTAGACGTCTTTTATTTGCTATCTGAACCGGTGATCACTCATGTTCTCGGTTGAACCCGTTGGCCCAGTCCAGCTTTCAAAACTATATGTATTAGCATATAAATTGTATAAAGCTTTGTGTGCTTTATTAGTTTGTACAATGTGTATAATAACATGTACTTTTCATTTTAAGGGTGTTTTAAAAATTACATTAATTAGTAATAGGTGTTTTAAGAATAACATTAAATGTGTTGGCCAGTCAATATGTGCTGTAAATTGGTTAATTGTACATATTGCATGAATGTTTGTATTATTAAATTACAACTCTTTGTTGTTTGCATTAAAGATTGTACAATGTGCATCAATCCTTGTATTACTTAGTTTTTTGCATTGGATAAAGTGAGATGTGTGTGACAAAATTTTATTGTTTGCATAAAATGTTGTAGTACATGCATAAAAATTTGTATTAATCAAATAAATTTGCATTAAATGAGAAGAGAAATGTGTGTTAGAAACTATTTTGTTCTTTTATTGTTTGCATCAAAAGTTGTACAGTAAGTATAAATAGTTGTATTACTTCATTTTTGGCATTTAATGAGGAGAGAGTGTCCAATTTGTGGTGAAATGTTGCATTTAACGATTGTACATTATGTTTTATAACTTGGATTATATAATACTTAATTTGTTGGTTGCATTTAACAATTGTACATTATGCTTTATAACTTAGATTCCTTAAACTTAAAATATTAATAAAGAGAGAGATATCAATTTGCTTTATATGTAGTATAGATACAGTGTGCTCAACACTGTCTCACCCTTAATTTTATTTCTAATTTACAACTTGGTATCATTTTTCTTGTGATATCAAACATATATAAAATTGAGGGGGAGCAAATAATAATGTTCCACATAATTCATGCTGAAACATTTCTCTTCCCTTGAATTTTTCAAGACAAATTCTAATCACTTGGTATTTTAAAAACTAAGTGACTTAGTATTTAAAATAAGGGGAGAAATGTGATTAAAATGTGATCTAGATAATAATAAGTGATCTAAAGACTCAAAGTGCTTTTTACTCTTACCCATGTGTGCAAAACACTTTCGATTATCGACGCACGTGTGTAGGGGGGATTTTTCAAAAGATGAAAATCTCAAAGTGTCAAACGTTTTGATATTCTATCAATTGATTTTCAATGGTTTTATAGTTACGATCTTATACTCAACAACCTACCAAATTCACGACAATTCTGAAGTCATAAGGTGGTTAGGTTAGGTATTAGTCCTATGATCCAACCAGAACCAGAGGGATCTACCCAAGAACACTCAATAGTTAGAAATAGCAGTCCTTAGGTATGATTTAGAGAAGAATGAGAAAAGGGAATAATGTTGACTAAGGTGTGAGCTAACACTGGAACAATCACAACAAGATTTTAGTAATGATGTCTTGGTAAACATTAAAGGCGTTAAAGAATGAAAAAGAAATGTAAGAATAAAGGGTGTAAAGAAAGAAGCCCTCCATACTGCTTTAGGCAGAAACCGGGTCAATACATATGTTATTAGCCTTCACAAAGATGAATTCTAGCATTAAAGACATCATAGACCTAGTGATGCACTGCACAACCCTTCCCAGCTATTCAAGTTTCTCTCAAAAGATACTTGTCTCATTTGTCACAAAGATCAACATGACTTCTATTGACTTTCTCACTCCGAGTTAGTTGATATTAAAAAGGTGGCAGTCAGCTCCAGCCTTTGATCACTAAAACCAAAACGCACTAATAGAGTCTAAAGCCAAAGAGATCAATCTATAAATCTCATTAGGACACATTTCATGATATACATTTGTTGTTTAACATCTAGAACATAAGTGATAACAAAGAGTCCTACGCAATATCCTTGTGATTATGCTAGAACATTCAGAGTGATGCTCTTTATCATTCCACAGTGACGAATGGAAATCCTTCCAGTGTTAACATCAAACAGCACTGCGGTAGGTGACTTACAAGATTCTATATGAATCAAACTTGTGTTAACTGGATATCGAATTTGGTCCACTAAATGAATTGACGACTCAATCGGTAAGGCATTAACTTACTGATTCACTCTTATCGTGTTGTCTACTTTGAGACATTTTGGTAATGAGAATAAGCAAGTATGATGAATCTAATGCATCTGCGTTATAGGATCTAAGACTTTGAGTTGGAAACCCTGTCAAGGAGGTTCTTTGAACCAACCTGATCACAGGTACAATATTTATACTGTAAAATAGGGAACTGGTGGTTATTGTAACCTAAAATCAATGAATGACAAAGACATATTCGTCTATATATGTTGATTATGATTATCCTAAACATGCAAGACTAGTCAATGGCGTAACTACCACATTCCAGCAGAGTCAGATTCATTACCACATGCTCATGCTCGGTCGAAAAATATAAAGACATGATGAAAGCTCAAGTACATGTTACTAAAGACTTCCGCAACTTGATATTCAAGATCTTACTTAAAGATATCAAGATTATCAAGACAAAGATTGTCGAGGGAGATTGTTAGCAAGCTTTCAAGATGATGCATAGTATGAGCATGTTGGTCAAGACATAAGATCGCAAAATGGCAAAGATGATAAAGATCTCAAGGAGAAAGATTTAAAGATCTCAGAACTAAAGACAAAGTCGAAAGACAATGAAAAAGGCACAAGATCAAAGATCACACAACATAAAGGAACAAGCCTACAACAAAGATAAAGACCAAGACCAAGACCAAGACTCAAGAGTTCTAAGACAAAGAATACAATAACCTCGCTTCGGGGGAGATTGTTAGCCTCAAAAATATTGAGTCAAATAAGGAACCTCGGTCATCCGTATAAGTGGTCTCGATCATTATTAAATCTACGTTGTAATAGGATAGAAAGGGAACCAGGCTTGCTTAGTAAAAAGTGTTGCGGGCTTAAAGCCTAACCAAAACCCGGGCCCGACCCATCAGAGAAACCCTAGGCGTCAAAGGCACCCTAGTAGTATAAATACCCCCTCTCTACAATGGAGAGGAGAAGGTTGTTCATTTGTAACATTTGGTTTACACATAGCAATCCAAACACTGCCTTTCTTCTCTCTTAATTTCTTTCTTCCTTCTTTCTCTTTTCTACCATTCGATCTATGATGTGTAAGTGAAATATGATATAGTTTAGGTCCTACATGTTCAGTGTAATCATCATCATCATTATCATCATCATCCTGCTTATCGTCTTTTGTCTCATTATCATCATCATTAATATTTTTCGGTTTATCCTTATGAATCTTGGGCTCTATCCTAGTACCGGAATCTTCTTTATCAAGGAGTACCATATCAGCAAACTCAATAGCATAAGATTCTTCATCTTCACCTTTTACAATCTTTTCCACGTCCTCTTCTAATATTTCTCCTTAACTGCAGCCACATTTTCTTGTTCCTCTTTTGGCAAATTTATGTATAGCGAGACTCAGTAAAGTTGCTTCATGAACTTCATTACGTTCTCTATCATCACTTGGAGGTGGTGGTGTTGTGGAAACAGGTTTCTGCTGCTTAAATCTTATCTTCAAAGATTTCCGTGGTGAACTTGTTTCTCCAGCAGCTGGTGTTCTTTTTCTCTTCTTCTTCTTAACAACATCATTAGGGTTAGGTGTCCTAGTGGCTCTAGGTGTCTTATGCGTTCCTTGGGTAGATTCAACTGGTTCTTGCTGAATCATTGGAACCTCTACCCCTCCATACTTCTCCTCATAATCCTTATACGCTTGTGTATCTCGGATTTCATCAGTTAGCAAATTGTATGGTATTAGCATCCCTGTGACAGTTATTTTCCCAATAGTATACACATTCACCAATGTAGTATCATCTTTGATGGAATGATAATCCTCTTCAAGTCTCTTAGGAATGGATTCGTACTTAATCATGATATCAACAATGATAAGTTTGGTGAAGCGAGGATACTGAATTACATTCTTCTTCTGCTGGACACAATGAATGAAGTCCCACCATAGAAGGCTTGCATAATCAACATGAACTTTATTGATTACAGCATGAAAGATCTGCAAAACATTGATCTTTGTTTGATCATGGCCAGTCAACCTTGATGTGAGACAACGGTTGAAGACTTTGAACATTGTCTGCCATGGTTGTGCAAGATTCTTTATGAAAAACGCACTTACTTTTTCAACTAATCCTTAATAACCGATGATCTTGAGAAATGGTTGAATGTATTCAAAGGAAGCATGTGGAATGAATGGTTGTTCAGGAGTTTCCATTGGTAGCTTGAGAGTTTCACGAAACATATCTACAGTGTATGTAATTTCTTTTTTATCAACAATTAAACGGATTGTCTCATTGTGATTTGGAACTTGTCTAACTGATTTCTAGAATTGTTGGATGTACACAACTGGAAAATCAGCAGTATCAGTTAAAGCATAGCTCAGAGCATGATCAACAAGTAGTTGCCCAACAATCCTACACTCCATTGGGCATGGAATATTTGGAAGTACCTCCATGTTGTTGCATTTTCCAATTTCCTGAAACTTGCTTGAGTGTACTAGTTGATCAGCTGGTGTGATTTGTTGTGCTATAGATAACTGTGATTATTCCATGATGATTACTGTATGATGAAATGAAGTGATTAGTAAAATGAGATAAAGATATGAAATACATAATTTATATAACATTTTTGTCTCTTTCCACTCTGTCTGTTTTTATATGTTCTGTCAATTCTTTTTGAACATATTTTGATCATTTTCTTTCTCTTGTACCAATTCTTGATTTTCGGGTACATGTCATACGCTTTATTCGCATTATTCTTTTGATCTCAATTTGTATGCTTTGGCAATTCTTTTTCCAGCATACTATGATTTGCTTTTTCACGTATGGATTTTATCTTTCTTTCTGTTTGAGTTACCTCACCAAAAAATGTTTGTGTAATGATACTCTTTCAAGAATAATAAACACATACTTTGATTTTGAAATACCACTTAATGTTTGAGAAATCTAAGAGTAGTACTTTATATTCTGAAAAGTCTTTTTTGTGAAAGAGTACCACTTTGACAACACAATATACATTTTTTTTACAGAATATGAGATGTTTCCAAAATCACTTATGACTGTTTTCAAATACTTTTGACTGATAAATTTAGCTTTAGACCACAATTCTCTAATATGTCAACCGGATGGTCACTAATTCGCTACCACATTCTGAACTTTTGACAACGATCGAAACCGGATGCAACTTATACCATTGTAGATAAATAGTCAATAAGCTGCTACCTCGGTCTATCATTTAAAAAACGATCAAAATCGGATGTAACTTAGACCATTTACCCAATTTAATATAGAAGAACTTGTCATAAACAACATTGATCATGTAGTCAGTACTTCTTTGCATTTTGCTTTAAATCTTTTTGAAAACTTTGTGATTTTAACTTTTGAAACATGAGAAACTGAAACTGTGAATCACAACTTTCATCCATTTTCCACAAATCATCTTTTGTTTTGAACATGTGAAGCACATTTTAATTATGTGAAGCCCATTTAAATTTTTCAGAAACCCAACTAAAAAGCCCAAATTAAATTATAAGAAACCCAATATGAAACCCAAATTGAATTTATACGAAACCCATTAATTTGGCCCAATAATCATTTCTTAAACTCATAGGAAACCCATGATTTGACCCATTTAGAGGAATACGAAACCTAAAGTAACTACTTTTTAAGACTTTCGTATATAGAAACACTTTAAGAACTTGTTAGTTATAGTATTTAAAACATGAGAAATCACTATGAATCACCCATTTGAATCTCCGAAAGATTAAGTTCTTACATAAAGAACCCTAAATGGCTAGGAAACCTCTTAAGTAACCATCAAATCATGTTTTTCGTTAATGATTTTGCGTTTGAATCACAACAATACATCCTTATACATATTTAGCCTAACTTAATTGGACAAAACAAGCAATCGATTGTATTACGAAACCCTAACCCTAAATACGAAACCACTAAATCAGCTATTAAACACATAGAAAATAAAAAAGGGAACGAATTAGGTCTCAAAATCTTACGTTTGAAGTAAAGAGAGTCCCATAAATCGATTTGAATCGAGTTTAAACAATATGAAAGCTTTTTGGTCTTAGAGAAAATACGAAAGCTCAAGTATATGATACGAAAGTAGTATAGCTTTCGGATTTTCCTATTCCTTTTATACATCCGAAACCAACTTTGAAAATTGACAGTTTTAGCCCCTAAACTTTCGTTTTGCTTTGTTTGAAGTCCAATTTTAATAACAACACCCCCCTTAGAGTTAAATCACATTTTACAGTTTATCCATTGAAAGATTTTTTTAGTTATAAATCCCGTTGTGTGACCAAAAAAATTATAACCCCCCCTTGATTACATATCCATTCAAGAATTTCTTCCTTATTGGATAAAATTTATTCAAAAGATAGTTATTCTTGCATTTAGTTTCAAACTTTTGATTTTCTGATGATGAAGTGATCAAAAAATTTTATAACTCCCCCTCGAATAAATATCTAATAAAGAATTTCTTTTTTTATGATAAATTTTGTTCGAGAGATAGTTATTTTAACAGTTCTGAACACACTTGTGATTTTTCAAAGATGGTGATTTGAAAAATTGTTTTTCTTTTTATGAATGGTCATGATTACAAAACACATATTTTAACGGTGACAATTCATTTAGATGTATGAATAACTCTCCCTCAGTTCATGATGCATTAATAGCTTTGAAAGACACATTTTGTGAAAAGGGATTTTCTAACTTATGCCATAGTGGCATGGGTTAAAACACATTTAATGTTACAAGATTCCTCTTCAAAGTATTATTAATAATTAATTGTGTTTGATTTTTTCTTTTCTCCCAATTCTACGCTTTCCATTTGAACAAATATTATTAATTATGTCAAATCAAATCCTTCCAAATCATAAGGCATAATAATGGTAATCAATTATGAAAATAAACTAAATTAACTCAAAGTTTGCCAAGTTCCCTCTAAATTTTTTTAATGTGTGATCAAGATTCCCTCTATTTTTCTCCCACCAAATAATTTAACTACATTCACAATGTTTATATATACTATGATTATGTCACTTATTTGTATAAAGAAAGCAAAAGGTAACAATCTTTCAATATTCTATTAACACAGACTTTTAGTTAAAAGTATATGACCAATTTGATAGTTTTGTTTATTTTCTCATTGTAAATGAAGGAAGGACTTCCTTTTGATTTAAAAGAAGTAGCCATAGATGAAGATGTTCTCGACTTAGAGGGCCAAATCAAAGAATAAAATATTGATGAACCTTTTGTTGGTCAATGTTTTCTTAGTTAAGAAGAGGCTTTGGTTTTCTATCAAAAGTATGCAAAAATAAGCGGATTTTTGGTTAGAAAAGGAAGGTTCGAGAACAAGAAAGTAGAAAATAAGGGTGAAAGGAAAAGACGTGATTTCTTTTGTCATCGTGAATGGAAGCCCGAGGATAAATTGGTTGACTATTCTAAAAAACAAAGAAATCGAGTTGCTACAAGATGTGAATGCAAGGCTATTATGCGTATAAAATTAAGACGAATGAATGATATTTTTCCAGAGGAGTGACAAGTTACTCGATTCGTTACAAAGCATAATCATGACTTATTGTCTACACACGAGGTTCATTTTCTTCCGTTTTATCATAGTATTATAACCGATGATGAGAAGTGTATATTATTGTTAAAAGAATGTGGCTTGTCTGTTAGATAAATTATGCATGTCATGGAGCTTGAAAAAAATATGAGATGTGGAGAACTTAATTTTCTCATGAAAGATGTTTATAATTTTTTGTCAAAATATCATAAAGTTCACTCCCAAAATGACGCAAGAGATATTTTAAAATATTGTAAAAATGCTAAAATTGAAAATCATAATTTTCAATATGAGTATACAACCGATACCGAAAACAAATTAGAACATATCTTTTGGTCCCATGCTCAATGTTATGATTGGTACAAAAAATATGGAGATGTTGTGGTATTTGATACAACTTACAAGGTGAATTCATATGACATGTGTCACACCCTGCAGATTTTAGGTCAATATTTTAAACCTTTCCTACCATTATTTTTTACTTTTATACGTTACGTTTGAATTTGGCAGTTTACCGGGAAGTTAACCCGCGTAAATCTGAAAAACGTCATCGGACGCGTTCCGACTTCGGATTTTGATTAGTTTATATATTATATGAGTTATTTTATCTTTTCTAAGTGTTTTGTAGTTTACGATCACTCCCGGTATTTATTTTTACGCTTAAACGTTTAAACTACGTTTTTCGCGTTTTTGACCTAACGGAACCCCGGAAACCCGAAATCTTTTCGTGTAAACTTTAGTTATCGTCCATCTCATGTTCATAAGTCAAAATTTTCATTCATAACCCCCTCTTGTCATATTATGAACACCTAAACCAAACCAAATGCAACCATAAGTCCTAAATTAATTCAAGAGCATGTTTTTTTAAATACAACATCACATGCATGCATAAGAAGAGAAAGTGACATGTTTGTTTTGTTCTCCGCTACAAGACAATGGCTCTTACACTTCACATGTTGACCTTTGGACCAACATTCCACTAGTGAGCCATTTAAGCTAAACTTGGAGCCAAAGTAGTAAGCCATTTAAGCTAAACTTAGAGCCAAAGACAAAAAATTTGTTCTTTCCCCCCTCATTGACCCTATTTGGCCGAACCCCTCAACACACATACTCTTGGTGTGTTTGAGTCACTTGTAACACTAAAACCCTAACCTTTATCCTATAAATACCTACTTATAAACACACACATCTCTTTTAGTTCATTTCATTTGGCAAAATTGTTTTCTCTTCTCTCTTGTCTCCTCCTAGCCCACGAAACATACACAAACACACACACAATCCATACTTTTGATTTCTACCAATACTCACACATCCTAAACTTCATTTTATCAAGATCCAAGGTTATTCCAAGAAGGTTTTCATTTGATTTCAAGGGTCTTTCAAGAGTTTATAAACTAGGGTTTCAAGATTTGTTGTTGGGTTTTATAGATCTAGTATTTTGGGGTATAGATCTTGTGATTTCTCTACTTGTTCTTCATTCTTGTAAGTGTCTTGAATCTTTTTTTGTGGTTTAATTATGTTCTTTCATATATGTTCAAGATCCATACATCCATATGTTATGTTTTAATTTTTGAAAGATTATAAAACAAGATTTTATAAATAATGATGTTACTTTGTATCACTAGTTAAATATTATGTTCTTGGTGAGATGAGAGTTGGATGAGAGTTGCAACAATAGAAATGAATGGATTAGGTTAGTTTTTAGAATGGTTTTATTGTAGATTAGTTGTGAATGGAGATTAGGCTAGATTAGGCACTATTGTGAAGTTTGGTGTGATTTTTTAAAGCGTTTGTGAAAAAGGTAGTCGCTGGTCCAAAATTGTTTTAGGGTTTTGGTCGACCTAAAAATGTTTTCATTACGCGTAAGTAGTTTTTGGAGAGCTTGTTTCGAATAGATAGTTTTTCATATATCGCACGTTAAAATTAGACTTAAAACGGCCAAGTTATAGCCAAATGAAACTTGAAACATTTTTCGGCAAAACCAAATGAATAGTTGATGTTTGAAATTTAAAATGGGGTTTTCAAACACTTTTGAGATATTTTGAGCTTTTAAAACACTAGCGAAACATATAGTAACTCATATGTGTTGTTTAGTATCATTTAAAGACGTCGTTAACATATTTTAGGAAAAGCGTTAAGGTTACTAAAAATAGTAAGATTGGTGAATTTTAGCAAGATGGACATGGAAGTTAAATGTTTAGATTTCTCTGGTGCACTTAGGGAAATACGGATTAAGAAAATATAAGGGACGGTATTAACGTCCCGAAACAAAAAACTTTCCAAAAATAGAAACTTACTAAAATAGTAATTTTTAGTCAAGCGCTGAAACTTAACAAAAAACTCTATAATTTTATTTATTCATGTGTTGTTAATTAAAGTTAAAGCACAAAAACACACATGGATGTCGTTTGGTGATGAACATATTGTGCAATTCTTGGCATACTTTCCGTGTTTCTAAGACGCGTTATTATTCTAGGTCGCGGCTAGATTTCTATATCATCTCTTACTTGCGTGATTTATCATTTGCTCATCTTGCTAAGGTGTGTTCATAGCCCCTTGTTTTACTACTTTTACTTTACTACTTTGGGGTGAGAAACATTGCTTGTTTTTAAACTATGGACACAGTTACTTTACGTTACCTTTTCCTAATTACGTGTTGCCTAAGTAGCGAATAGACCACTAATGCCCCAACTATCATGAACCGTCAATTGCTTAACCGATAGACTGGTTAAGTAAGCGCGAATGTTGTAAATAGATCTATTAGGACTAATTATCCCTATCCAGGTGAGTAGTGCTCACTACCCACGGGGCTCCTGATAAACGGATATATACCATGTCGGATTTCGCTAGGTGATCTTGGTCAGATACCTTTAGGGCAATTAATTCTTGTTTGGCATATAATATGCTTTCTTTTAAATTGAGCTTCGGTGTCATGAGCTTAGCGCAACAGTAAATACTTTTTATGTGAAGTTGTATCTGTTATAACTGTCACGCGCGTACTGCGAACTTGTCGTCCACTTTTAATACTAATTTCAAACCTATGAATTCACCAACTTTATGTTGACATTTTAGCATGTTTTTCTTAGGTGCTTAGCTATGGATGCCTTTGCTTGCTTTATGGTGTTAGCTTGTATTGGACCGATTTTCAAGAATTATTATTATCTATGTTAACATCGTTGTCAAATTTTGAAACCTTTTGTTCACTTCCGCATATTATCTTTGAACTTATGTAAAACCTTAACTATTTTAAATTAAAGCAACGATGTTGGATTTTCAAACGTACCCTTAGAGGTCGTTCTTTGTATCTTGTGTGATGTATATCATGACGTCACGCCCCCGGATACATGTTTCCATACAGGCCCCGTTTGGGGGTGTGGCAGATTGGTATCCGAGCCAAGGTTATAGAGAACCAGGTAGTATATCTAGGTCTGGTCTATAACTCGTATGCGATCCTACGTGTTTACTTGCTTATGTATATAATTAGTATTGATAAGTATACGAGTATTAAGTATAATACATTTTCATAATTATATTACATTTATTTTATCTTACGTAGACGTTGGTTTTATATAAAAGTTATTTATATAAATAATAGATCTTTCCCCCAGGACATTGTGAGTTGCATAATGGTCTCTAAACGTTTCTCAAGATATCGTGAGTGATACGATGGTCATTAAAACTTTTTCATAAATTCACAATATACTATTTTACATAACATCGAAACTTGTCACAGTCTTTCGACCCTACGTTATCTTACTGTCCGAACTCGAATGCGAGTTGAGCACCCATCCCATACTTTTGTTTCTCCTACGTCGTCTCATACCGTCATCTAGAAACATGCCGATTAAGTTGAACATGACTTTAAGCCGTCACCTCGTAACATTCCACTTTTGGAAACGCGACTTTCGGAACCTGGCTTATTTTATTTATTTATTTATTTATTTTATTTGAAGAGGATGACGGCAACAAGACAAGGAATGAGTTCTGCGGAGATTGACCAGATTGTGGCCCAGCGAGTCATTGATGCTATTAAAGTTATTGCTATCTACGAGACAAAAATCCGCATGACTCACGATCCGATAAATCAGGTCATACAATAAGAAACCACGATAGAGAATACTGCTAACAACAAGAGGAAGTTTGAGAACCAACCAAAGGATAACCGAGTGCCACAACAACCACCCTTCAAGAAACCGGATGTGGCAAGGGCTTACACTATTAGAGCCAATGGAAAGAAGGCTTATGCTGGGAATTTACCTTACTACAACAAGTGTAAGTTGCATCATGTTGGGCCGTGTACTATGAAGTGTAGTAAATGTAAGAGGGTTGGCCACATGACTAGGGATTGTAGGGCATCCGTTGCTACAATAAACCAGAGAGCCCATGTGGCAAATCCGAAAGCTACCATCACTTGCTATGAATGTGGAAGGCTAGGACATTTTAGGAATGAATGCCAGAAGTTGAGAAATCATAACCAAGTGAACCAAATTTGGAAGGAAAAAGCTCGCGAGAACTCTAGTGTCGTCAAAGACAAGACCAATGCTTAAGAAGAGATCTTCCCGCCTTACCTAGTGACCTAAGTCAAAGTCTTCTTAGACTATATTCGCATTAGTACTTTTCTATAAATTTCGTTGTATTGAGTGGATGTTTTAAATTTCCTGTTAATGTATGTGTCATGACGATTCCGTCAGTTACACTTAATTTCTCTATTTATTTAAGTAAGCTACTCCTTAAATCACTACCATCTTATCAAATCATTTCGCTGCTAGCATTTTATAAACTATTCTTGTGCCATTTCGTAAGCAATTTTGTTGTCATCCTATAAACCATTTTGTCATTTTCTTAAAAATTATTTTACTATCATCTCACAAACTATTTTCCAAACCATTTTACAAACTTACTTGTTTTCATCTTTTAACCTGTTATGTCGACGTTTATAAACTTTTGCCATCGTTTTATAAATCATTTCGCTAACACCTTATAAACTATTGATATTATTACATAAACCGTTTGTCAACATCTTATAATTATCCTACTATTACCTCATAACTTATCTGGCTATCATTTAATGAACTAATTCATTTCCATCTTGCTACCCTATTAAAAGATACTTTGCAGTCATCTTACAAACCATTTCGTTGTCACCTCATGAACTATTTCGTTGTCATTTATAAACTATTTCGATGGCATCTTACGAACTACTTCATGTCTTTTATAAACTATTTCGTTGTCGCAATATAAGCTATTTGGTTGTCAACTCGTATACCATTTGTTACCTTACACTATAAACTGTTACGTGATTTTCTCGTAAACTATTTTGGTATCACCTCTTAAACTATTTCTACTAAGTCTTACAAAATATCTTGTGTCGTTATATAAATTACAATGTTCTCGTTTTCACGAACTATTTTTCTACCTTAGAAACAACATTGTTTATACCATACAAACTTTTAAACATAACACTAGTTTGACGAAACAAGCATTTTATCGTTAGTACCTAAATTATACATAGCCTGATCACCTATGTATAATTCAGGGAGGAACATCCTATACTAATAGTAGTCACCTTAAAAAAATTGCCAATCTATTTTCACTTTCCACTTCTATATTCTTTGTCTCTTCTCTACAATTTCGATAAGATTTTATCATCTTCATATTTTACCAATATTTTGCGCTCGTGTTTGCGAGTTATGTCTGTCATATGTATCCATATTAATAAGCTCCATAACTAAGTAGATTTCCTCAATATTACCATATAGAGACATCGTACCATTAGCTAAGAGACCGAGTCAAGCTCCTTGTAGTCATGGTAATTACGGATTTTAAGATTTTAGAACATAATAGACTTATCCTTATTCGTTGGGATAGAATCAATAAAATTAGGAAATTTCTTCATCGTCCAAGTTTCTAATGGTCATGAAATAAGGCAAAGGACATAATTATTGCAAGTACCTAGAACCAAGCCGACAGAAATTTCGTACCCACAGTTTTTATCCTTCTAAGTGACATCGACCCATCTATCTTAGACATTAAGTACCCTATTGAGATAGTTAACGGAAGGCTAATAGGATCTGATACTGTGCTTAGAGGTTGTACGTTATAATTGTTAGGTCACCCGTTCAATATTGACATAATGCTCGTAGAACTTGGTAGTTTCAACGTCATCATCGGCATGGATTGGTTAACGAATCATCATGCGGTGATTGTTTGCGATGAAAAGATTATGCGGATTACCTATGGAGACGAAGTTTTGATAATCCAAGGTGATAGGAGTGACAAAGGAAATAAGTCGAAGTTGAGCATTATATCGTGCACTAAGACTCAGAAATATATCAAGAGAGGTTGCCTAATTTTTCTGGCACAAGTTACGAAGAAGGAAACCAAAGACAAGTCAGAGGAGAAGCGACTTGAGGACGTGCTGACTGTAAGGGACTTTTCAGAGGTCTTTCCAGAAGACTTGCCTGGATTACTACCAACGTGACAAGTTGAATTTCAAATCGACTTGGTCTCTGGTGCCTAAGAAACGCAAAGTTTTCAAAGTGTGAATTTTGGTTGTAGAAGTAGAATTTCTTGGTCACGTGATTGTTAGTAAAGCATTTCAGTGGACTCAGTTAAGATTGAGTCAATCAAGGATTGGGCATCGCCCAAGACTCCGAGAGCGATTCGTCAATTTCTAGGTCTTGCTGCCTATTAACGACGATTTCATACTTAGATAAATTCGTGATCATTTTTATTGATGACATCTTGATCTACTCCAAGAGCAAGGAAGAGCACGTAGAACATCTTAAGTTAATTTTGGAGTTGCTTAAGAAGGAAGAATTGTACACCAAGTTTTCGAAGTGTGAATTTTAGCTTTACCCGAAGGTAGTAAAAACTTTGTGGTTTACTGTGATGCTTCTCGTAAAGGGTTGGGCGCAGTTTTGATGCAAAGGGAGAAAGTCATAGCCTATGCGTCACGCCAACTTAAGGTTCATGAGAAGAATTACACTACACATGACTTAGAGCTTGGAGCTGTAGTGTTTGCTCTCAAAATGTGGAGACATTATTTGTACGGCACAAAATGTGTTGTGTTCACAGATCATAAGAGTTTGAAACATATTCTAGATCAGAAAGAGTTGAACATGAGACAATGTAGATGGTTAGAGCTGTTGAGCGATTACGACTGCAAGATTCGTTATCATCCGGGAAAGGCGAACGTGTTGGCGAATGCCTTGAGCCGAAAGGAACGAAATAAGCCACTACGAGTTTGAGCTTTGGTTTTGACGATTGGTTTGAACCTTCCCATGCAAATTTTAAACGCTCAGGTTGAGGCAAGAAATGAAGAGAATTATGAAACCGAAGATTTTGGTGGTATGATTAAGAATCTTGAGCCCCGTGCTAATGGAACGTTATGTTTAAGGAAAAGAAGTTGGATACCTTGAATTGGTGACTTGAGAACACTGATTATGCACGAGTCGCATAAGTCAAGTATTCGATCCATCCTGGATCGGACAAGACGTACCAAGACTTAAAGAAACTGTATTGGTGGCCAAATATGAAAGTTGAGATTGCCACCTACATCAGTAAGTGCCTGACTTATGCAAGAGTCAAGGCCGAATGCCAAAAACCATCCGGTTTTTTGGTTTAACCTGTGATCCCAGTATGGAAGTGGGAGAACATCACAATGGATTTCATTACCAAGTTACCAAAGACGTCGTATGGTCAAGATACAATTTAGGTAATTGTATACCGACTTACAAAGTCTGCTCATTTCTTACCTATGAAGGAGACCGACTCAATGGAGAAGTTGATGAGACAATACTTAAAGGAACTAGTCTCGAGGCATAAAGTACCAGTTTCGATTATCTCTGATCGAGACAGTAAGTTTACATCTCATTTTTGGCAATCGCTAAACAAAGCTCTAGGTACTCAATTGGATATGAGTACGGCTTATCACCCGCAGACGGATGGTCAGAGTGAGAGAACCATCCAAACTTTGGAGGACATGTTGCGTGCTTGTGTGGTTGATTTTAGGAAAGGTTAGGATAGACACCTACCTTTGGTGGTGTTTTCTTACAACAACAGTTATCACACTGGTATCAAAGCTACACCGTTTGAAGCTCTCTACAGCCGAAAATGTCGATCGCCTATTTATTGGGCTGAGGTTGGAGACGCTCAGCTCACTAGTCCGGAAATTGTTCATGAAAAACCTAAGATAATTCAGATCAAGAGGCATATTCAAGCTGCACGAGATAGACACAAGAGCTATGCCGATAGGAGACGTAAGCCATTGGAATTTGAGGTTGGAGATAAGGTAATGTTGAAGGTATCGCCATGGAAAGGGGTGATATGTTTCGGCAAACGGGGGAAGCTGAACCCTCGCTATATACAACATGCCATTGAAAGGGAATGCTGAACATATTCGGCAACCAGGGGAAAAGATGAACCCCGCGCTATATTAGACCTTTCAAGATTCTTGATAAAGTGGGAACGCTTGCTTATCGACTTGAACTCCCAGAGCAATTAAGCCGAGTTCATAGCACTTTTCATGTTTCTAATTTGTGAAAAAGATGTTCGTATACGAACAACCACAAGCTAATTGCCGTTGATGATATCCCAGATTGATTAACCAGCTTAATTTTCTTGAAGAACCAATTGAAATATGGATTAGAAGTTAAACCAGCTAAAGCACAGCCACATACTAGATCGTGAAGGTCCGTTGAATTCTAGACGAGCGGGCCCTAGTTTCTACCTTGGGAGCAGCGTGAAGATCAAATGAAGAAAAAGTACCCTCATCTTTTTGTTAACCCTTAGTCCACGTCTTAAGCTTTGAGGACAAAGATCTTTAAATTTCAGGTCAATATATTAAACTTTTTTGACAATTATTTTTGACTTTTATACGTTACGTTTGAATCTGGCAGTTTATCGGGAAGTTAACCCGCGTAAATCTAAAAATCGTCATCGGACGCGTTCTGAATTCAGATTTTGATTAGTTTAGATATTATATGAGTTATTTTATCTTTTTTAAGTGTTTTGTAGTTTACGATCACTCTCGGTGTTTATTTTTACGCTTTAACGTTTAAATTACATTTTTCGTGTTTTTGACCTAACGGAACCCCGGAAACCCGAAATCTTTTCGTGTAAACTTTAGTTATTGTCCATCTCATGTTCATAAGCCAAAATTTTTGTTCGCCCTCTCCCCTCTTGTCATAATTCAGACGCCTAAACCCCCAAACCAAAACACTTTGAATCCTAAATTAAATACAAGAGCATCTTTTATAAAACTAGTGCATGTGTGTGAAAGTGACATATGAGAATGTCATTCTCATGCACAAGAACTTAGGGAAGACTAGAACATGTGATCTTTTGTTGGACTCATGCACCCTTTGACTTGAAAATTCAAATCTAAGACCTAATACATGAACCATGGTCCCAAAAAAATGAACCAAATGGTCCTTGTGGTTGTTTCAGCCGAGCCACACTCACACACACTTTTGGTGTGTGTTGGTTGCTTACTTGGTCATGTGGTGACTAAAAACCCTAACTTTTGGCCTATAAATACATACTCATAACACACACTAGGTCATTTCTTATTTTTCAAGCCTCATCAAAATTTCACATCTCTCTTTCCCCCTCTCCCTAACTCACGGCTAACAAACACCCCTTATAAGGTTTCTATATCTTTGATTTCTAGCAAGATCCAAGTATACTAGGTTCATTTCTAAGAACATCTAAGGTGGTTTGAAGTATTGGTTCTTTGATTTCAAGGGTCTTTCAAGAGTTTATAAACTAGGGTTTCAAGATTTGTTGTTGGGTTTTATAGATCTAGTATTTTAGGGTATAGATCTTGTGATTTCTCAACTTGTTCTTCATTCTTGTAAGTGTCTTGAATCTTTTCTAGTGGTTTACTTATGTTCTTTCATATATGTTCAAGATCCATACATCCATATGTTGTGTTTTAATTTTTGAAAGATTATAAAACAAGATTTTATAAATAATGATGTTACTTTGTTTCACTAGTTAAATAATATGTTCTTGGTGAGAAGAGTGTTGGATGAGAGTTGCAACAGTAGAAATGAAGGGATTAGGATAGTTTTAGGTGTGGTTTATTGTGGTTTAGTTGTGAATGGAGATTAGGCTAGACTAGGCACTATTGTGAAGTTTGGTGTGATTTTTGGAAGCGTTTGCGAAAAATGATGTTGCTGATCCGAAATGGTTTTGAGGTTTTGAGCGACTTAGGAATGTTTTCATTAGGCGTAAAAGTAGTTTTTGGAGAGCTCGTTTCGAATAGATAGTTTTTCATATATCGCACACTAAAATTGGACTTAAAACGGCCAAGTTATAGCCAAATGAAACATGAAACATTTTTCGGCAAAGCCAAATGAATAGTTGCTGATGTGAATAGTAAAATGGGTTTTCGGACACTTTCGAGATATTTTGAGCTTTTAGAACATTAGCGAAACATATAGTAACACATATATACTGATTAGTATCATTTAAAGACGTCGTTAACATATTATAGGAAAAGCGTTAAGGTTACTTAAAATAGTAAGTTTGGTGAATTTTAACAAGATGGACATGGAAGTTAAACGTTTAGATTTCTCTAGTGCACTTAAGGAAATATGGATTAAGCAAATATAGGGGACGGTATTAACGTCCTTAACAAAAAACTATATGATTTTATTTAGTCACCTTTTGTTAATCAAATCAAAGCAAACACACATGGATGTCTTTTGGTGATGAACATATTGTGCAATTCTTAGCATACTTTCCGTGTTTCTAAGACGCGTTATTATTCTAGGTCGCGGCTAGATTTCTATATCACCTTTTACTTGTGTGATTTATCATTTTCTCATATTGCTAAGGTGAGTTCATATCCCCACGTTGTACTACTTTTACTTTACTACTTTGAGGTGAGAAACATTGCTTGTTTTTAAACTATGGACAGAATTACTTTACGTTTCCTTTTCCTGATTACGTGTTGCCTAAGTAGCGAATAAATCACTAATGCCCGAACTATCATGAACCGTCAATTTCTTAATCGATGGACTGGTTAAGTAAGCGCGAATGTTGTAAATAGATCTATTGGGACTAATTATCCCTATCCGGGTGAGTAGCGCTCACTACCCACGGGGCTCCCGATAAACGGATATATACCATGTCGGATTTCACTAGGTGATCTTGGTCAGATACCTTTAGGGCAATTAATTCTTGTTTGGCATATAATATGCTTCCTTTTAATTGAGCTTCGGTGTCATGAGCTTAGCGCAACAGTAAATACCTTTTATGTGGAGTTGTATCTATTATAACTGTCACACGCGTACTGTGAACTTGTGGTCCACTTTTAATACTAAATTCAAACCTATGAATTCACCAACTTTATGTTGACGTTTTAGCATGTTTTTCTCAGGTGCTTAGCTTTGGATGTCTTTGCTTGCTTTATGGTGTTGCCATGCTTTGGGCCAATTTTCAAGAATTATTATTATCTCTGCTAACATCGTTGTCAAACTTTAAAACCTTTTATTCGCTTCCGCATATTATCTTTGAACTATGTAAAACCTTAACTATTTTAAATTAATGCAACGATGTTGGATTTTCAAACGTACCCTTAGAGGTCGTTCTTTGTATCTTGTGTGATGTATATTATGACGTCACGCCCCCGGACACGTGTTTCCGTCCAGGCCCCGTTTAGGGGTGTGACAGTATTTCGCCCTCGGAATCCACCCCTAAGAACCCTTGATTCAACTTAACCTATAACTCTAAAAGCCTTCCCTTAGAAGCTTTCCAATACCCCAACTAGATCCCCCAATAATCTGGGCTTGATCACACGAATACAAGACTTCCCTTACAACTCGATTAATTGAATAAATGATAGTTGAACCAAAACCTAACCTAACCTAGAGACTCGATTATAAAGAAAGGGTATGAGAAAAAAGACCCTCGACAAAACATACAAGTATGGATTAGGTACTTTTGTGGCTCTGTTGTGGAGACGTGTGTTCTTCAATGGATGATAGAAGAGAATATTAAGAACACAAAAGGTGTTAGACTTAAAGGATTAGAGGAGAGAAAAGAGAGGAAAGAATGTTTGCAAGAGGTGAGGAATACAAAGGCCAAGAGGGGGTATTTATAGGCCAAGAACCCAAAGTGGGATAAATCATTTCGTGTGTGGCGCGCTGGCCATGTGTCAGCGCACAAAAGTGCCGAAACCATTTTTCGGGTTCTTTGCTTTTTAATTACCCGCTCTTGTTAAACCCCCAATTATACTTCACACTATGACATTTCAATCATTTTTATACTCAAGGTCAACCAACTCAAATAGCCATTTGATAAAAGCGTTTGTGAAGTATTTAAAAGTCTTTTACTTATCCGATATTGTAAAGACAAAAAAGATTTATCGAAAAGGGATATTTTAGGTATTCCTCAAAGTGTAACTAGCTTAGTTGGGATCAAACCAAAGGTTTGAAATAGCTAGTTAGAGTACAAGAGAATATTCTTAGAATATTCTTTGCTTGGAGAGAAAGGGGAGAGAATTTGAAATTCGAATTTCAAATTGAATTAGCCACAAGTTGGATAAGAGAGAAGGAGATAAGGATGATTTGTCATGAGTTGGCATGATGTGATAGAAGGGAGCATATTGATCTTGGTTTGAAATGAAGGGTGAGTATGAGAAGAAGAGAGATAAGTTGGATTGATAAGATGGCAATATCAATGGTAGAAAGAGAGGTGTGTTTGTTGTGTGAGTGAGAAATGTATGTTTGTGAGAGAAGGCATGTTTATTTGAGATGATAGTTTAATCCAACGATTGAGAAGAAAATGAGATATATTGGATTGATGAGGTGGTTTAATCAATGGTAGAAGAGAAAGTGTATTTGTTGTGTTTGTTTGAAATCAATCCAATGGTGGAGAAAATAGTGTGGGAACTTGGATTGATGAAATGACTTGATTAAGGGTGAGGATGAAGAAGTGTGTATGTGTGTGAAATTTGAATGTTGTAGAGAAGAATGTGAATAGCGAATGAGTAGTGGAGAATGTTTTGAAAAGATGTGGAGGATATATTTTTTTTAATGTAGGGAACATAAGGTACAACAAGTGCAAGGATGGTACATTGTGTAAGAGAATGTGAGTTGGCATTTTAGGGATTATTTGGTGAAGGCTTATGTGATGAAAAGTTTAGGCTTAAGTTTTGAAGATGAAGATAAGGATGAAATCAAAGGATTGATTAGGGTTAATAATCCTATTGCTAATAAGAGAGAAAAAAGTGGGCAAATGTGATTATGGGATTGTTTAGGAATAATGTGTTTAGAGTGTGTGTGGAAGAGATGAAATCACTTGTTAGGTAAGAGAGATAAACAAGTGAGTAGAAAGGACGAGTTGTAGAAGAAGTGTGGACTTGTACATGTGAGGAATACATGTGAGTTTGTAAAACATTTATAGGTAGGAAGATGATAAAACTCAAAGCATAATTAATATCCAAATACCACAAACTCATTTAGTCATTTAGACTTTAGTCCATGATAATCAACAATAGATTTGATCACTAATCATCTTGATGAAAACAAGCTAAGTGCTTTGCATCTTAAGTAAAGCATATCCCCTAACGGGAAAGGATGCGTTTACGCAAAGTGACCTTTGACTTAGTTTGACCAATAAGGGAGTAAAACTCGTTACGTGATTAGGAGTAGTGTAAATCCGGATTAAGGTCAAATGAATAATTTTGCTTGTTGGTATGTTGAAAACATGATCATACTAGGTTTAGAAAGAAGTTTTGGCCTTGGCTAGAGGCGTTTGATAAAAGATTTGAGTTGACATTTTATAGAAAAACAGGAGGCTCATCTCTAAGTCTAAACCTCATTTAGAGTGTTCCCAAATGCTCAAATATAATGTACATACCTTTATTGAAGTTTCCACATGCCACGTGCTGTCGCGTGACCAGCGCGCTAGAAGTGAAAATCTAGTTTTACGGATTTTGGCTATCGTTTGTTATTTTATGTTTTGTGAACGTTTATTTGTCATCATTAAAACATAAAGGAGATCATAGTCAATGTGGCACCAACATATATTGTTGATTGATCTCACATAAATAAGAATCTAGGATTTTTATAAACCAACTTTTAAAACGGCAATTAACTGTGAAACTATTCAACACCCCCCTCTAGTTTCCACAAATCAGTCCCCAATCCATTCATCATGAGAAATATACCTTAGTCATTATTGATGAGTACTCAAGGTACACATGGGTATACTTTTAGAAAATGAAATGTGAGGGAGCTAAAGCTATCATGTACTTTGTCAGGAAGGTTGAAAACCAAAATGATACCAAGTAAACAAATAAGAATCTGAAAATGGGGACTGCATTCAAAAACCAAGCACTTGATGGGGCATATTAAATGAAGGGATCAATTAATCAAACTAATTTGTTATGTAAAAAGAGGACTGACCGGGGTGGGTAATACTATCTTAACAGTTTTAATACATGGTCTTATCCTATAATATTAATTACTGAATTTATATTGTTTACGGGAGATAAGTAATCTTATATCACACACAAGAAGTAAAGAAGATATACTTCTCTTCTTAAAATGTTTTGATAACCGGGGAAATATTAATTGGGTTCTAAGTTTTGTTTCGTTGCAGCATGTATCTCTCCGTATTTAGTTAGATGAGCATAAGAGTGTTGAAGGTCTTCTCAGTGTGATAAAGGAGAAGGTATATATGATATTAGATATAATTGTTAGTTTGGGTCATAATTTGATTGTGATATCACACTTCTGATCTATCAAAATGCAAAATAAGAACAAAACACCTCCGTAAGCTAAACTTTGACTCTTCGAAGTAATCCATCACACGAAATGATTAGGTATGATATCGGTTTGAATGATGAATACCAGAAATTACATGTTAAGCAAGTGAGTTGCTTCTACATCTTTTATGGTGTTCTTATATGATGTGTCTAATCTTCAAGCTGTGAACATCTCCAGAGAACTACTTCCTTTATATAAATTGTACTTCTCATGTGGTTGGTTGGATAACTACTTCCTTTCTGTTTTTTTTCTTCTTTTTTTTGGAAAGGCTGGCATACATGTTCAAACAATTCTACTTCCTTTAAATAAATTGTACTTGGTTAGTTGGAGAATAAGAAAATGGATTTAGAGAACTACTCATGTGCTTAATATATGTGTGATACGTTTATTTTCTTATTTTAGCTTCTCATTGAAAAGAAGAAGCTCGTATCCAATGACCGCTAACTCAAGTTTTGCATCACAACACTGTGCAAGGCAAGATGGTATGTCATGAGCAGTTCTCTATTCACTTGACTCGTTTTTTTATAAAGTTTGAATATATGGTTCTTTGCATTTATAGCTTAACATTGGAGAGCCATTCTTACTCATAATTCGTGAAAGGGACACTTTAAAACTTGTGAAAAGTCGAATTAAGGATAAGCTAAAAGTTTCTAATATGGAGTTCTCTAAGGTGAACTCTTTTTTAAATGCTTATTGTACATAGCATATGTTATATCATGACCATGAAAGCTATAATGACACATGACTTGCAGATGCATTTTCTCTTCAATTTTGTTAGTGGAAACATGGTTGTCCCGTAAAATTTGATGTCCTTGTGACAGATTGTTAATTCTGGCCTTTTAACATTGGAACTAAAGTATGTGTAAAAATAGTGGGTTGTAATTCGATTATGTCTTTGTTTTTATATCCATCAAATGACACATTCAATCTTCTTCAACTTTAAATAAATCTACAACTATTCTAAGTATAAGTGTTGAGTTTTTTAAATATCTTATAATGATTCATGAAGTTGTAAATTTTTTTTGTAAGATAAAATGTCATATATGACTTTCTTACAAAATATATCAGCTGGTGACGTTTGCTTTTCTATAACAATCTACAACATTTACTTTCTCTAAAACAATATTTCGAGCTAAAAATATAGTTTTTCATGCGCTATGTGTTTTTTAAGTTTCAGACCAAAAATCTATGCTTCACATTAGGACATAGTTTGAAATAAATATTAAAGACAAAGTGATTTAAATGGAACTTAAATAAGCAAGTGAGTTTGCTTCTACATAAAGTACCCCACACACACTCAAATTTATATTACATCCACAGCTCGTGTTTGCCATTCATAAGAGTGGCAATTGCCGCGCCACCCCTTAATCGACCAAAAGAGCACATATCAAGCACCATAAAGAGCCTTAACAACCCTTTCAATTCGACCATAGAAAGTTAGATGATTTCGCAAAATGTTAGTCAAAAAGAAGGAACCCGAAGAACCACATTTCCATCAACTCCAAAATTCTAGCCATAAAGTTTTGATCGATGAACAAACTATAAGACAATGCTCTGTGTCTTCATCCAGATTTTAACAAACACCGGTTTAAGCTAACGGTTATGCCTTTGTTAGCGGGATTCACTCGTGTAGGGAGACGATCAAGAGAGAACCGCCATAGGCAAATGTTAACTTTTCTAGACACTCATGAGCTCCAAACAAAACGATCATTATCATTGGATCCTCCAAGCAGCTTGTACAGAATTAAAGTGGACAAGGCTTTGACCTATGGAATACCTGACGCGTTAGACACCCAACGCCATTAATTAGGGCAATCCGGGTATAAAAGCAAGTTACCAATCTAACATGAGTCTAGTGAGTAATAAAATCATAACAATAGGTAAAACGACACCACATGATCTTTAATGCAACATACTAGTGGGTGAATTAATAAAGGTGTTGTTCGTCATGGAGTTGAGTGTTCAAGTTTGATTATATAAACAATTATAATTTTTGTTTGGCGTATGCGTGTTTGATTTTAAAAGAAAGTACTCGTAATAAATAAAAGGGTCTAAGCCATTAAATAATCGCCTATTTTCTTAAGTCTACCGATATGGTACGTGTAGTAAATTTATTACATGTATGATACGTTTACTTTTATGATCATTTTTCTACTGGCCACATGTTGGTAATAGGGGTGAGCATACCGGACCGTCGACCGGAAGATCGGACCGACCGGACCGGACCGAAGGTATTTCGGTCCGGTTCGCGGTCTAGTGTTTTGGACCAATTCGGTCCTCGGTCCGGTTCGGTCCGACCAAAAATCCGATGATAATGCGTGTAGGACCGAAGACCGACCCGGACCGGACCGAAGACCGACCCGGACCGGACCGTACCATTTCGGTCCGGTCCTCGGTCCGCCGTTTTGGCTAGTTTCGGTCTCGGTCCAAGGTCGGTCCGGTCCGGTCCTTGGACCGTGCTCACCCCTAGTTGGTAACCTATAAAAAACTTATACTTTCCTATTTTGTGGGCCCACATTACTTAAAATTTAAATCCAAACATCTCCACCACCTCACAAACAACATCTACACACCCAACACCACCCATCGCCCACCGCCACTCATCACCAACATCACCTACCACCACCCATCACCCGCCACCACCTGCCACCACCAGTCGTCACCACCCACCACTCGCTACCGCCACCACCATCACCACCCCCCATCACCGTCAAACCACCACGGTTTGACCATGGTGGTGGGTAGTTAGTAGGTAAAAAATAGTGTTTGTTGATTGTCACTAGAGATGCAAACCGTAACCGGTTTTTTTAAAAACTGGTCCAAAAAACCGGAACCGGTTTTTTTTAACCGAACCGGTTAGACCGGTTTTCGGGTTTAGTAAGCGACCGGTTTTAAACACGGTTTTATCCGGTTTTTTAAAATAACCGGTTTTAACCGGGGTTTTTTTTTTTAATTTTTTTTTTATATCCGTTATAAAAAAACCGGTTTTAACCGGTTAAAAAAACCGGTCAACGAATTCGGTCAACTAGCCGTTATAAAAAAAACCGGGTGATGGCCATGCCGAAGCTCGAAATGTATTAGTATTTATATATTTTTAGTTGTATAATTGTATTTTTTAAATAAAAGTTATGGTTTAATTATATAATTATTGGTTTTCCGGTGCAAATAAAAGTAAGATTTGTATTTTGTTTAGTATTTTCCGTGTATATTATTTTAATAAAATGTTTGATAATTAACAAGTTTTATAAATTAAATGTTCGGAGAGTTTTAAATTCCGAAAAAAACCGAAACGATATAAAACCGATTCCCGAACATTTAATAACGAAAAAAACCGAACCGGTAAAAAACCGATTCCGAACTTTTATAACCGAAAAAAACCCGATTTCGGAAAATACCGAAAAAACCGAAACCGTTAATAAGAAAAAACCGGTTTTATTAAAAACCGGTTTTTCTAAAACCGAAAACCGGTTTTAACCGATTTTTTGCATCTCTAAATGTCACATATAGACACGTAAAAAGAACAAGCTTCAATGAATATCGTGTTAGCAAAAGTTCATGAAAGTTCTCAGACATATGGTATCCTTTTTAGTAACCTTATCATATCGTGAATATAAAAAAATAACATCGCAATTTAATGGCTTAAACCTTAAAAATATTAAAAAGAACACAAAAATCTGGAGATTGTGGCGAAATAAATATTTATACAGAGTACAATAATTCTTAAAGTCATTAACCATTTCACAAAATTACAATTATGATTTGATAACTTTTATCTTTCATTAATTTTCTAAAATGCAAGTTATAAAAAAATGTTTTCCTATGGAGCTGAGAGAGATAAAATGTACTCTTCCTCCGGTTAAGAATTTAAAGCATTAAACCTATGAATTAATGTAACAAGACATCAATGATCGATCAATCGATCAATCATAACTCTAAGTATTATAAGACAATCATGCACCAGTTGACTGGTATTGGTAGGTCCGGAAAACATTTTACAAGTCGATAAATAGTATACATGAGAAGCTCTTTGTAATTTTTTACTGTAATGTCCCACATAGATCCGACGAGCTAAGAAAAATCGCCCCCTGAAATGTGTGAATTTTGAGGTGCTGTTTGGTTGGTAGGTTATAGTGGGTTTAGGCTCAAAGAAATACAATACAAAATCTAATGTTTGGTGTTTTTAATGTAGGCTCACGCGCTACCAAAATTAAATTTCACCCATGACATGAGTTTTCTCACTCCTAGTCAATAAAAGATTATAAATTAAATAAAAATTATCCACCACTCGATCAAACTGTTTGTTGCCTCATATTTTATGGTTTTTAATACAAAAAAAGCACTTCCATCTTTTTATAAAAGAGGCATTACATCTAAGTTCCTTGGGCAAAAATTCACTATCTAGCTTTAAGAAGTTACGCCCCAAACAAAATTACACTCGAGTTACTTATGTGGGTATAAATTCCAAGTAAAATTACTTAATAAGAACATATTGTGGGGATACATTCCAGGTTCAAACACCACAGATCTGAAGAATCCCCAAACAAAAACACCAAAAAAAAAAGATCCCTAACCACACAGAAATAAGAGACATATAACACCAATACAATTAAAACACAAATGGGATGGCTCCAATACAAGCAAAGCAGTGAAACACAAACAAGTTTCATTTAGTTTGGGCTACTACAAACATGAGAAGCCCATCCAACCTTGCTATGTTAAAATATGACAATCCCAAAAGATAAAAAAAAATAAGAAAACAATTTTTTTTTACAAAAAATGATACTAAAACATGCTAGGCAAAAAAAAACGAAGTTAAACTTAAAAAAAAAAAAAACGGGTCCAAAAGTCTTGTTATACACATAACTGAAACACCAATCACTTCTACTAATACCGTTAACATTTATTTTAGAATACTTGTCGTTGCAAAGCGCGAGAAGCTTGATAGTTTACCTTGATGATTGTTATCCAATATTGCCTCATGACCATAATTGAGTCTGATTAAAAAGCATCCATGTATAATGTTCAGTCACTATCTTTTTTTAATGTTTCGGCACCCAAAACTGGCAAAACTGATGACGATGCTCATTCAATTATCCTTGGTTTCAGTTCTACACGAGAGCTCAACTTCATACATTGCAATTAGTGTGGAACGTTTGAGCCACAATAACTTTTATAAAGAACTATCAACCTTTTATGCATGAAGCTATAATTAACTTATGCTAATGACTGGAAAAAAAAGTTAGCAAATACATTACTAGGAGGTAATTAGGTTTCATGTTCATTCGAATAGCTATCGAAACTGCAAAACCGAATTTACACCAATACCTAACCAAAAAACAAACAGCCTAACAGCTCTAACAACCGAGACCGTAGAGTGTTTCACTATCTCTTAAGCTAATAAACAACATGCGTAGCAGGTAACAGTCTTCCTTCTAGCATTTTTCGTATACGTCACATTTTCTATAATTATCTTCAAAATGCCACATGTCTCTTCATGAGTAATAAATTGAATCACTTAATCTTCTATTTAAAGTAGTCCAACACATTACCGGACAACATAATATTCATCTCGACACATTTAGTTAAAATTTATTAAAGTATATCAACTAGTAAAATGTTACTTCGTGGATCTATGTGGGATTAACAGCCGTGGATGGAACTAGAAGACAAAGTCAACATGTGCATTTACGAAAATTCAAACAAGACTACATGCACAATTTTTTAGGATCGGGTACATTTGTAAAAGTTTTAGGTTTTTTTTAACAAAATTAACACTGATATAGACAAAAATTCATGCGTGTCCCGAGACACCACGTGGTTCCATACCTGTTAAAAGCTAGCAAAGAAGTGTTGAGGCAGATAGAATTGAAAGATATGCGTGTCTACGCCTTTCGATAAAATTACTAAATGATTGTGTAATATACTGCTACCTTTAATTATAATAATCAAATATTACCTCAAATCCATACTAATGGATTCGGGTCAATAACCATGGGTTCCAATGCACGAGATCTTGTAGCACTTTACAATAGGCCCCTATCGATTAGTATATATATATATATATAATAGAGTATATATATTATTATTATATATGTATGTATATTTTCTAACGGGTTCAAATATTTTCTGGTCAGGCTAATGGTCGGGTTTTTTTTCGGGAGTTTTTTTATCGATCTTCTATTGCACAGTCATTTCGAGGTGTCATTCTTTCTTAGTTACCAACTTATCGAAAGGGGGGGGGGGGGGGGGAACCATGTTGACTTTCCTTTATCTTTGTTCGGTTTATTTCTCGCTCAGGTTTCTGGTTGGGTTTTCTAGATACTGAATTGAATTAACGGTTTGAGTTATTATGATTGATTTTGGTTTTAATTGTGTTAATTACAATATGATATATTTATATATTAATTATGGATGTATTTAATATGTTAATGATTTATATGTGATTAATGTCGTTATAATATTTTGTTGTAAATTGTTTATATGTTTATATAATTATTTAATGATTAATGATATATATATGGTTGTAAGTGGATCATATATTGGGAATAATTAAATGGTATTATTATATAATGGATTTTTTATGAGTATGAATTTTATATTGTGTGATGATAATATGTTTCTGGATTGAAATTTTATATTATTATGTATATATTAATGGATTATGTAAATATTATATATGGATTATAAATTGGTAAATGAATATAAAATAATTTATTAATGGGTAAGTTTTAGTGATGTGTTATATTAATATATTAGATGTATAATTATATTGAAATTGTATTATTTATATATGATGATGTTTAATATTTTTAATATAATTATGAAAATGTGTAATATAATGAATTAAAAATGTTATTTGGATTGGATTATTATAAAAGGTGGTGATGGAATGTGAATGTATATATATATGGATTATTGATGGGATATAATAATGGTTGTTGGAATTATATAATATATATATAATGATTATAATATGTGAGTGTGGAATGGTAAAGATATAACGATTGTGATATTAGTGAAATATGATGAAAATAAATTTATATGGTTTTGGGATTATATAAATTTTGGTAGGATGATATATTTTAAATATGAATAGTAATGAATTATTATGTATGGATAAAAAATTTGGTGGATAATTTTGATGAATATTATTATGTGGTATTATTAATTTTATGATGGGGTGTAATTATATTATGGGATTGTATGTGAATAATAAATGTTTTTTTATTATGGATTTATAATATAATTGAATGACTATATTGTATGGGAATGGAATAAATTAAAATATGTATATAAATGATATATTTAAATGATATATGATATAATTGATGTTGTGAATGATATAATTATATTAATTATATTAATGATTAGTTATATATATATTAATGATTAATGGAAGTGAAAATTTGAATTGTATATGATTGATTATTGGATAATATATGGTTTTAATTAATAATGGTTTATTGGGTATGATAGATTTATAATGCAATGAGATATTATGAATTTAAATAAAATATTAAATGAATAATGTTATGAATGTGATTAATTTTATATGGAAATGAATATAATAATTGGGATAAAGATTGTAAATTATGTTGTGAATTATAGATTTGAATTTAAGTATGTTATATATATGGATAAAATTGGTGATTGAATGTTTTTTTGTAATTGATTGGAATATATATGAGTTAGTGTATATAAATGGACTATATATTTTTTGTTATGGAATATTATAAATAGAAATAAAGTGATTAAATATTAAATAATAGAATATTTGTTTGATATAGAATTGAATATAAATGTTAATGATTGTGATGTATATATTTATTATATAAAATGTAATAGTAATGAATGATATATATATTGAATAAATAGAATTTATAAATTAATAATAATGGTTAAATTATGGAAAATTAAAATGATGAATGTATATGTGATACTTATTGATTGGGTTTTAATTGGATGAAATAAATAATAAAAATAAATGAAATGAATAAATAATTGATGGTAATAAATGAATATTGATAATGTATAATTATGTGAATATGAATATGGATGGGTATTATAAATTGTTATTATGATATTATGTTTATTGATATATATTGATATGAATAATAATTTGAATATATAATATGTGGTTAATTAATGTATATATATATATAATTCATATTAATGAAAATTGTATGATATGATATGGTTTATTATAAAAATTATAATAAAATAATGGTAGTTATGTATAATGTAATATAATTATGAATAATACATGAAATGATATGGATTATGATTTGATTTTAAATTGATGAAATGAATTTATAATTAATATATAATGGATATGTTTTAAAATGAGTTGGATATGATGTTTAATTATTGGTGTTAATGTAATTTGGTGATATTATAAATGTAATATAATTAATGTTGTATTTGTTGATTTTGATAATGAATGTAATTTGTTATATATGAATTTATATTGTGATGATTAATATATATATGTATATATGTTATTGTATTAATGAATTGATTATATTGGGAATTGAATTATATTGGTGAATGAATGATTATATGAATATGGATGAATTGATAATAATGTTAAATATGATTATTTAAATGGTTATGAAAATATTAAATTTATGGTGATGTATATATGATTATAATAATGTAATTAATGATATTATATTGATTGTGTAATGATATGTATTGATATATTATAATTATGATTGGAAAGAAATGATGGAAAATTATGTAAATGTAAATGAATATGATGAATGTTTTATATATGAAAATAATATATATTAATATATATAATGTTAATATGATAATGTGGTAATTTATATGATGAAATAATGAATATTGGGAATAAATGTAATGAGATTATAATTTATGTGGAATAATATAATTATTTAAAATATATATTTGATATTGTGTATATATGATGGAAATTAATATAATATATGTTATGATAAATTAGTATTAATATTTTAATTTTTTTATGGATGGTGTATGTGATTATGTAATATAATAATGACTATTATAATATGGTAATGATATATAATAGTATTAATATAATTTATGATGTATATGTTTGATTAAATTTTGATGTGGATGATGAATTGATTTAATTAGGGTTGTAGTGTATTGAATGTATGATGATGATTGTGAATTTATGTATTTATTGGTATGTAAAATAATTTATGGTTATGTTTTGTATGATATATGGTTGTATGAATATGATATAAAAATATGAATGAATAATATATTTGTGATAGAATGATAATATTTAATATAATAAAGTTTGTTGATTGATTTATAAATTGGTATAATAATTAATCTAATGATGAAAAAATAATTAATTTATATAATGATTATTATGGTGTATGTGGAATTTATAATTGTATGATACTAAATATTAAAAATATGTGGTATTTATATGGTGATGTTTATTAAATGAATATAAAGTGTTTAATGTTAAAAAAGATTTGGGATTTATTTGTATGAAATAATAATAAAATCTATTGATTTATTATATGATATTTTGATATTGATATATGATTTATTATTGATGATATATTTATTTGTTATTAAAAAAAAAAAAAATATGGATGATTGATTATGGTTAAATATGATTGAAATATATGTAAAATTTATTTATTAAGGTTTTAAATATGGTTTTTTATATATGAATATATAAATATTGTGTATTTAATTAATTATGGATATTCTATAAATATGATTGATATATTGAATATGAATAAAATATGAATGAATGATAATAAAACAGAAGTTAAGTAATTGTGATGTAATGTTGTAAAATATTTATGTTATGAAAATAATCATGGAATTATAGAATGCAATAGTTTATTGATTAATCTTTTATATATAATGATTTGTGCCATAATTAATCCCTATATTAGTTTATTATGAATATATGATTTATATATATTGATTAAATGTCATACACACCAGTAAACTAAAATGTGTTACAAACAGACAAAATAAATAAATGTTATTATGATTAATTGCTGCTAGTTATGATTAGATAAAATATATTTTTTAAGATATGGGTAATAATATTGTTTGATGGAAAAATATGAAAATAATGTGAATCTTGGTGATGAATTATATGAATTGAAATGGATATAGGAATGGTATATACAGTCATACGAGACAAGAGTAAGGTAAAAACATATCAAGCCAAAAAGTTACACATCATGATATTTGACTTCATTGATAACCTTGAATAACAATGCTGAATGTAATATGGAAGTTTACCCATAAACAAGCATTAAAGCCATCACTCATATACTTTTTAGAACCTAGGATTAGAGAATAAAACAATTCACTCTCCCCACTACAACAACACTCATCCAAACACCACCTATTACAGCCCCAAAACACAAGACACAATAGGAAGCATTATCACCTTCCATGGCACACAAGCCATCTCTATAAGCCCTTCAACAACCCCTACCAGTACATCTCATAGCACCAACCACACAAGCCCATACCAACAGCGACCCAAACCAAAACACACACAACATATGACATGATCATCAAATAGCATCACACACACAAAAAACATCAACCATATCAGCCATCCCACCACCACCCACTAGTGCATCCCATAAATGCACAACAACACCATTATGCAACAACACACAACAACCAACACCAATTCAGCACTAACCACACCCTACACAGTGCACCACACACTAATATTCCCATAAAAGCTAGTCATCAAACCGAGACAGCAACCAAGCAACAAGACAATCGCATATATTCCATTATCTCACCAGCAAAACACAAACACACAACACCCCCAATCCACTAGTACAAACACACTAATCATCAAAAACACAAGCACAACATTCCCCATCACAACACACCAATGGTGTAACCAGCAGTCATACACACCATAACATCACCATCAATAGTTCCACAACCGAATCAATACCACCACAACCAAACTTACACACCCATCCAACCAACCTCACCATCCAACCCAATCCCACCCAAACTTTTACTACCCCTCACACCCAATACAACAATTGCACACCAAAACAGCAGCACACATCATCATATCATCAACCAATATCACTACTCCCCTACAAGCCACCCTCAACACTAGCATTCCCATAAGTCACACCCCTAAACGATCAGCACAGTAGCATAACCAGCCACATCCACGAAATATAGGCCAAAGACATACACATTCATCCCATACAGAACTAAAGTCATAAACACACGATCAATGACCAATCATCATGTATAGCATTCCACCAAATGAAAACACAAGCTAGCCACACAAACAACTTCCACATACGAACCAAAACATACCAAACACATTATCTGCAATAAAGGCGACAATCTCACAACGAAAGCCACATCGAATCAACACATATCCCCAACCACCAAACACCAAATCATCAACCCACACCGCATTCCCCCACATCTCAACACAAACATTCAACCCATTTTCACACAAAGGCAAAAAACACGAATACATACCACAAACCCAGTAAACTACACAAAAACCCAAAATCACCAAACCTAACCACAATTCCACAATCACCCATCACATAGATAACCATTAACATTACCAACAAAAAAACATACACAATCATACACGACACGAGCACACCCTCGCTTCCCGAACACCCACCACCGATAATTCATAGCTACCAAACAGCATACCTGTCCAAACACAACAACACACTGACAATAAGTCAAACCACATCCAACCCAATACTCACACACCACACCATCAACATACCATAATCCATTATAACGAATATACCTCCACAGATACAACATACACCATCACCATGACTCACCCCAATGTCACAACCAAATGTGTCACCCCAGCTACCCACAGTATTCAATCAATCCCCCACATAAATATCCCACAACCCTACAAACCACCTCAACCACCACCAATAACGATAAGGCCCCCCTACAAGAACACACCAATCAATCAACAAGCACGAAACACATGCACACAATCACCCCCAATTTCACAAAAGGACAATAGGTAACCATCCCAACACCCATAGCCTTAAAAAACATCAACCACATTAGCCCTACCGAAAACCAAACGCCAGCGAGATAATACCATCAGCACATGTCATTCATACATAAATTCGACATCCCCAACAACACCATCACCACCCATGTGGCACCAAAATCACCCACTACAACCAGCAATCAACAAACAAGTTATATATTAAAAAAAACACACATCCCAAACCCAACAACCCGAACAGACACACCACTGCCAACCAAAACTCACCACATGCAATCTTCACATACAAATCAGACACACAAACAACAAAAACATATTCCCCCACCAGCAAATTTCCACCATTACACCTCCAACAAGTCAAAAGATAATCATACACGAAGTCAACACCACAAAATTATTCTACCACATTCATTACATCAAAGCACTCTATCACCATACTAACCATCCACAACCATAAATCCTAGACACATCAACAGTCGATCTAACAGCATTGACAGCATCACAACAACACACCATTACCCACCAACATAATCAAACAAACCGAACGCCCCACCACATACCCACAGCATTACACACACGACCATAAACCAAAACAACCCCACAAACGAACATGCACCTATAACCATTCATTCAAATCATGCAACAAGGAATACATACACACACTACCTTCACATACTACATGATCAAACTAATACACATCACCCCATAAGACCCATACCTAGCAGCCATTAACATTTCCAGATCAACACATATCCATTATATTCATCCTATAACATAAATATTTATATACAACCCCAACAACAGCCCAGCACCACTCACACCAAATTCGCACAAACAACAACCTCAACAAACAGACACACGAACATCCCACATCTACACAACCACACAAAACATGAAACCAACCAATCATCACCACCATGACCCTCCCAAAAAACACTAAATACGCACAGTAAAAGCAATCATATCCCATAACAAAACATGATTACTACTAAACCATCCATAATGCAACAACAACATACACCACCAAGAATGATAAACACACTTCAACAGACAACATAAGCTCACGCCAAACACATACCACAAACCCCAACGCATAGAGGTATCATTACCATTACATCACACACCACATACATCTATATAAAACACACGAACCAAATTTCAACCCATCACATACACCTCATGACAATCACCCGACCAGATACCACCCAAACTAAATCCTCACACACGATTAGTAACATTCACGAACACCATTTGCCACATCCAACACACCACACCCACCCAATATTCCATGCCCCCAACATTACCCACACACAACACCACATACAGCAGCAACAAATCAATTCATTCCCTCAAAGATTCCTAAAACCCCTACACACAAAATAAAAAACACATATAACAAATAACCAACATCCACACCCCACAGCATTGACACTAACACCACCACCCATGATCAGAATCAACCAGACATGAGAAACAGCCACTCAAATGCACATCAGACCACCAATTTTATGCACAACCATGAACACCACCACAACACCACACAATTCAATTGACTCACATTGACCGACAATCGAATTCAAGATCTACGACATTAACTAATGCCCTCACCCACCAACCAAATCGTGATCCACAAAGACAAACATCATCACACAGACATACCCACCTGACCACATACACATACATTAGACACACTATACCACTCCACCAACATCCCACACATCCAAGCAACCACATAAACCCCCCACCCGATCACCATAAATTCCACCCCTACCATACGATAATCCACACAATGCACACCAATCTTCATCCGAACAACCATACAAAATTTTAAACATACGCATTTACACCCCCTAGCCCACAAACAGAAACGAATCTATCCCCACACTTCGAGATCACTCACACCCCATCACGCCAAGACTACACACTAACCAACCCTCACATTCACACAGCACCCAACACCCAAACTCAACGTCCCCGACCACCCACAATCATCCATAATACAAACACAAAACAAATGCACACCAACCCAACAAACACCAACCAACAGACATTCAGCCATCCCATAATTAAACATCATAAAACAACATAACCCATCACCAACAAATTCATAAGATCCAGCATTCACAAAGATCCATGCCCACAACGCCCAGCACACATTACATATACCACAATGAACATGACACCATACCACAGAAGCACACACTCACTTCCCCACCCCAACCACCCACACTAGCGCATCACCTGACCAACATCCCACAGCCCCTCCCCCCAACCAACATTGTCAACACATACCACACCAGAAAATACCCAAGGTCCACACAGCATACCCAACACATACACATTACAATTCATTGCGCGGACCACCCGAATTCACCACTAGTCCCGAAAAGAACCAGCATTATAAACCACAATACGACAAAATTCCATCACAAACCATCAGCGACCCATCCAATAATTACAGCATTAAAATGCATCAAAAACCATCCACAACACCCAAAGACACAAGCCCATAACACAAAAACCCACAAAGCCCGACCTAACTACCTACATTCCATCCACACCCACGACAGCCCCCCACGACCCGCCCGCCATCATCAGCCACACATGTCATCCATCCACATCCCATTCCATAAATTATTAATACATCAACCCCACACCCCCCAACACATTCACATCAATCACATCCGTCACAACAGACCCAGATTCCAACTACAATCAGATCATTACAACCCAACAATGAAAACAGACAAGATTCCCAAACCACAACAAAACACATATTTGACAATTCCCACACCACCATCACCACAATAATCATGCACACCACCCCACCAATAAACACATCCGCGACACACACACCAGACACCTCCACCACCACACCCAAACACACTCGACGAAAACCCACATCACACCAACTATACATAATCCCCCTACCATCACCCTCACCACATTCAACTAACATAATCTTCATTCATAAATAGAAACACAAAATTCACAACCAAGCAACACATCCATGCCACTCAACAGTCATAGCCAACATTAACAGATTCAGCCGCTATCATTTAATGAATCAACACAATCACACACCCACATGCACCCTACCACCAATCCACCACCCACACAACCCCATCACCAACGCCAGCATCTAATTCACACATTCATCCCCAAATGCATCTATCCCCCCCACCGACCTTTTTCCACCAACTACACCAAATACATCATACATAATACACATACACCACCCACCAATTCCACACCCAACTACCACAAAACCCATAGAACCAAGATCAACAACACCACGAGCCCCCAGCACATCACCATAGTAACACACACCCCACCACACTCATCCCACCCACCATTCCAGTCACCCCGCCCCCCACCCACCACCCATCCATCCCCCCCACCACCCCCCCCCCCCTCACCCAACCCATCCCACACCCACCACCCCCACCACCCCCCCCCCACCGCTCCGCACGCCAGCCCCCCACCCAAGCCCACGCTAGCGCGCGCTGCACCACCAGGACGTGGCAGCGCCGGGGACCGGGACAGCGCCCCCCCACCCACGACGCGATCCCGACCACCCGACCCCCCCACCCACCGCGAGCAGCGTCAGCGGACCAACCACACATCATCCAGCGCATTCCAACCCACCCCCACAACCCCAGCCGGATGGGCGGGAGCGCGCGAGCGCGGCGCGGCGCGCAGGCTAAGACCCACACGCAGCGCGGAGCAGCGAATCGCCGACCTAGCCCACACCATGAACCAGCCGCATCCGGGACACAGCCCGTATGACACGATAGCTTCGGACGTTTACCCGCCTCATCCACGCCAACGCGACAGCGCTCCACTATTACGCTCGGCGAGCCTAAGCCAAAAACCAACATTAATTGCTCATTCTTATATCAACAATTGTTATTATACAGTACCTCGACGACACCACGCGAGCAATTCAGACATTATGTGACTCTAGTGCTCATCGCATCCCCGGGCTCAGCGGGGGCAGATATTCTGCAGACGAACATCTCGTACCCTCTCTTAACCCCTACACACCGCCCCAATACCCCCGACCCCCCACACCAGCTCCAAACGCACTATCTTAGTACTTCCGCACCCATCAATCCACACCCCTGTACACATCACCAACCCATGAACACATCGTACCAATACGCCCACAGCCGCCCAAAAACATCAACACCCTTCCCCGAGCCACCAGCCACCCACGCATACCACACTCAGCCCCCCATCACCACGCCCCGCATCACCACAACCTGTCCCCACACCCGGCTCCACATTAACTACACCTCCAATAAATAACCGCACCAATCCTCAGGCGATAAACGACAAAGTCCCGACACCAGCACCCCACACCTTTCAATAACACGAGACCCGTTAACTCAACCCACACCTCTAATCACTCCCCCCCCCCACCCCCCCCCCCCAAACCCCCACATTCCATTGAAATAAATGAACAAGAGATAACCACACACCACAGATCCACTCTCACTCATACAATACCCCCACTCCAACGATACCCCCGCACACTATTAGTCCTATGATCATATGTAACCCAATTAGTGTTCTCCCCACACACTCTTAAATTAAAAACTTGAGGTTGTTTTTTAGAATTTTTAAATGACCTTGTATTTAAAATTATCCTCGTCACTTTTCAAAGAAGCACCAAGCCCAATAACCCAACAAAACCACAACCAAACACATCAAGCCCATAGATTGTAAAAGATCATGCCACATTTACGCAACACGTAAGAACCTAATAACCAATCATAATGAAAAAGAAACATAGTTACATAGAAGTATATCCTAGAAAAGGGATGGAGACTCTTGCTACCCCCTATATTACCTTGTACCAACACTCCCCAACTAAAACCCGCTGTAAAGACCGGAACAATACAGTTTTTTATGTTTTTTCGTTCTGTATTTTTTACATTTTACAATTTTCAACTTGTAAAATTTTAGTCTCTGTTCCGTATTTTTTTGAGGAAGTTTTACTCACTTTATTAACAGGAAAAGTTGCTCCGTATTTTTTTATGTTTTACTACTTCTGACTTATCAAACTTTATATTTTCTGTTATTTTTTTTTTATTTCACAGTTATATAATACAAACAAACTTATAAAACTAAAAAAAATTTAGGGAAGGGTATAATATCCACTTTAGGGGTTCTCAATAACCAACCCTCCAAGAAACTATATAGCACTATGTGGTGTATAATTATTCAACATGTAGGTAACAGAGAGAAGAATAATAGACATTTCCATCACTTTTGTTTTGTTTGAAAAACATGGGTGTGCTCTGATTTTTTAAAGCTTTTTCAAAGCATTACATACGATTTATTTAAAGTTGGTAATTAACACCTTCCCGACAACATATTATTCATCTCGATCTAATATGTGTTACACTGTATCCGAGTATATGAAGTAGTAATTAGATTTCACCTCGTGAATCTATGTGGGAATAACAACTACAAAGTTAGAAATAGCTATTGAGGTATATAGAATTGATGCAAGTGAATATTTACCGACCACCATTACTATTTACCAGTTGACGTGTCGAGGGTACTCAATATAAGCATGAGAGAAAACAACAAAACCCGATTGCTTAGATTACTGGAATATGATTTATCGATGCCTTCTTACATTAATTCTTACATTAATCTATGGATCAAGCATTTAGCCTCTTATGGAATAATGTAATATGAAATGATCATGCTACCATCCCTTTTCGGCACCCCAAAGTCGGTGTTGATGCTTGTTCAATCTTAACGGAACTAGTTCTACACAAGAGTTGAACATTATATTCATATATTGAAGTTCCATTCGAGCTTATCACTACAACAAAAACAGCTTCTAACGACCACACATGTGGTCGCTAGAAGTCTCCTTTTGTGGTCGTTAGAAGTTCTTACGACCACATTTAGCCGTAACAAAGGAAGTCGTCACAGCTCAGTCGTAAGAAGTTCTTACGACCACATTGGGAGACTTCTAACGACCACTCCGTTTACTTTGACTTTGACTTTTTAACTTTGTTGACCGAGGACTATGTTTTCGTGAAGAGTCTATAACGACCACACATGGTCACTATAGTTTGGATGAAACGAATACCTGTACCGACCACATGTGGTTACTATAGACTTGGATCAGGTTTGGGAACAAGCAACTGTAGAGACCACATGTGGTCACTATAGGTTCCATATGTGGTCGATATAGCTTTGAACTATATTTGGTAACAGGCAACTATAGCCACCACATGTGGTCGCTAGAGGTGTCTGACCCGGGTTGGGCAACAGGTTGTACACGACCACATTCCCAGGTCATTCCGACCCATTTCCGCACCAGATTTTCCAGAATTTTAACGCAAACTGTCACACCCCGCCAAGGCGGAAGCACGAGGTGAAACTTTATGGATATCGTTACAACACAATGGTGTCTCTTGGATTATATGAAAAAAGTTTTGTCCCCTAAGATTGTGGTATCTGAATATAGCCCTTGATGCCTTAAATTGTGCTATGTTGGCAAAATGGTGGTGGCGTTTCCATGTTGAAAATGATTCTTTTTGGAAATTTTTAATCATCTCAATTCATGGTTCTCATAATGGGCAGATTATTGTGAACAATTCCAATACCCGTTCATCTCTTAGTTCTTGGAAAATAATATACAACCTGAACAATCACCTCCCACAACCGCACCTTAATCTTCAAAACCTTTTTCGTGAGAATGTTGGGAATGGTCGTTCCACTTCTTTTTGGTCTGATGTTTGGTGATGACATCAAATAACGTCTAATTATTAGCATCATTTATCTCGTCTATATTGCTCGTTTTATATTATTTTATATAAGATTTGATACTTAAACAAATAATTGCTTATCTTTATGAATCTCGGTTATTATCGAGCATTTGATGAAAGATGTAGAAAAGACGTGTTTTGAGCATAAACGAAGAAGTTCAAAAAAGTCTACTGAATATGAAGAATACGACGTATCATTCTAGACAAATAATTCCTATCCCTAGACTTAGACGAATTCAAGACATTGCCTGACTTTGAAGAATACGCCGTATCCACATCAGCAGATACACCGTATATGAAACTTTGGTCAACTTTCAGAACAAGCGCGTTTACCCTCGATGCGTCATATCCATATGCATCAATACGCCGTATTGGGAGGCGCTTAAAGATTATTCTGGAATATAATAATCGTGGAGCCTGCGCTGAATACCCCAGGATAAGCCGTATTGAACCTTACCAATACGCCGTATCGACCAGATTTACAAACTTATAAATAGAAAACCTATTTTTCAGGGAGCAAGAACCATCAAGTACGATTTTCAAGCGATTTTAGAAGACAAGAAGGTCATGCAAGTGCATTCATTCCATAGGAAAACTCTTGTAATAATTATACTCCGCAATAATCGCTCGGTTAGCGTATCGTTTTCTTTATGAACCTTACTTTAACCGTTCAGAATATGATACTGTGTATTGTTACAAAGATTATGGGCTAATACTTGTAGGTATTAGCCAAGTTTATGATAATTTGATGTTTTAATTTGTTTATATTTATTGTTTACTCTTTCATTGCATGTCGATTATGTTTATCACTTCATACCCGTTTATTGCTTGATTATGTTTTCATCTATCATTCAACTGGATCTAGGATTATAAATAAAGCTCTGTAACTTATTCGTTATTTGGGCTATAGTCTAGAGTCCGGGATAAATACTACATATAACTTATCTATATAACTAGATCAATAGTACTACAAATAAAATCATGTTTCTACTTTTGGTTAAGTGGATGATAAACTAAGGTAACTTTGGACTATAAATAACATTCTATTTCTTTAGGTAGTTAAGTGGATTGTAGACTAGTAGTATAAAGATAACCATTAGGCCATAAGTTGGTAAAGTCTCGATGAGCTAGATTTCAATATTGTCACCTAGATAGATTATAATCGACGGTGTGAACTTTATGCGGGTTTGGTTGATTGTGACAGGATTAAGCGTTAAATAAATCTAGAGTTTTGGGAGAAGTACCACCTAGCTTTGGAATAATATACCACCAATAAAAGTAGTACAATCAATGCACACATAGACAATCCATACATCTCATTTGAATAAACTTGGTTAATACGTTTTTCTTACATAAGTGTTTGACCTCTTCTTTATCGTTTGTTTATCTGCTTGTGTATGTTACTTGTCTTATTTATCGCTTTATTAGTTTAGAATTAACAAAACTCATGCCAGTCTCTCAGGCTGAACCCCCTATTTGCGTTAGTTTAGGTTTGATTAGGATAAATTATAACTAACTTAGATAACTAGAACGCTAGTAAATTAAGTATTAACACTCACTCTTAGTGATCGACACCTTACTTACCAACGAACCTACAATCGATCGGGTACACTGCCCGTTAATGTTAGTTAATAGGTAAAGTCGGCAAAAATATAAATAGTAAAGCTTGATAATATAATTACCTATACTAAACGACACATCATTTGGATTGGTGATTCTAGCCTTAAAAACCTTTTCCCTCATCTCTTCGCCTTAGAATTACACCCATTATGTGAAATAAGCGATAGATGTAAACCTTTTCTTGAGCCCAATAGAAAAATTAGGCCTGGCGTAGGAGCATAAGGGGTGGGCTTTAATTGACTCAATTTAATGAATTGCATAACTTGATTAATGAATTAATACTTTTTGAAAAACCTGATACATGGGAATGCAACCTAAACCCTTCGAAAGTTTTCACAGTCTCCTCTATGAGAAAGAAAATTGAAACATTCACCATTTCTTCTGTCATTGAACCAATCCGTTAGAACCATATTCTTCCATTAAAGATCAACATCAATACTTGGCGCGTTTATTTGGAGGGGTTGCCTACTAGAAGTAACCTCGATGCTAGGGGAATTGACGTCCACTCTACTAGATGTCCGGTTTGTGATGAGGCTCTTGAATCTATTGATCACTTATTTGTAGATTGCACAATGGCTACAACTATTTGGGGTTTTGTCAAGGCTTGGTGGGGTCTTAATGATTATCCGAATTCATTGTCAAACCTAATCTCTTGGGCAGATACGATAAACTATAACAATTTAACCAAGGTTTGCTTTGATGTGGTGGTACAAACTACGATTTGGATTCTTTGGTGTTATAGAAACCGGGTTTATTTTGATTTAAAGCCTCCAAGAAAAGATTTGCTCATGAAAATTATACAAGTTTTTTCTCATTCATGGATTGTCAATAGGAATAGAACGTTTAAACCAAAATGGTTAGATTGGATTCTTGATCCAAAAGCTTGTTGTAATATGTTGTAATTTCTTTTCTAGCTTTTTGACAGTCTTATTAATAAATTGTTGTTAAAAAAACTTTTTACAACAAAATTGTTACTATTATTTGTAAATTCTATGAGCAATCTCATATTACATTGATTACAAGAAAAAGAGCCTTTAGTGACAAGAAGGGTGTGGTTTGAAAACACACGGGCCCTTCGAAAGCTGTCTAAGTAGAGTCATAGAAGGTGTCAAATCAAACTTCTATAGAAGAATTCAAAAATGAAGCAACACTGTAAGCGGGGTGTTTTGGTAAGCCTATTTATGGGGTTTATTGGCTTATCGCATCTTGGTAAAGCTATTAAGCCCTTGTTGGTGTTAGTGTAAAGTCGGACAGTTTATTCTTATGGGGTTATATTACCTAAATTTTTGAAGCTCCGTTGGAGTGGCTTCTTTAGCTTATTACATATTACAACTCTAAGTTAACAAGCTAACCCAAACACCATATGCTCATTGTGTTAGTGGTTGATTTGGTGAAGGAGTGAACGCCCATGTAGAGCTGAGATAGTGGTGATGAACTTGGTCACCGCTACACCCCGCCTTAGAGTGGACGTTTAATTAGGTGATGGTTTGAACCTGAGTCTGTATTCTCAATATGTAAAAATAAGAACATTTATCCGATATTTTCAATATTTTACTTACTCTATTTGTGTTAGTATAACATATGCTAGTTAAATGATGACTAGAGCAAAATATTTCACTAGTTAAAAGTATCATGATATGTTACCGTGGAAAAATTTACGTG